>CAJDSM010133170.1:0-16804 GCA_903981925.1 Ostrea lurida | reverse complement strand
ATTATTTATTGTTTTACGTCCCACCGAGAACTAATTGTAGGACCGATGTTGGTACTTGATTGTTCTCGTCCTTTGTCTTGTAAAAGCAATAACAATAATCGTATTTCTTTTCTTTCTTTTTTTATTTTTACAGAAGCACATGCTCGATCTTTATACAGTTGGAAACCATGTATTAATGGACGACCTGAAGTTCTACAGTAGATATAATTATGACAGATGTCACGGCTACGGAAGAAGACCAAACGTTACTATTTACTTGGTGTACGACAACAATAACCAAGAACACATTCAATATGTTAAGCTATAACTGAATCATATCCGTGGTGTATCTCAATTTTTTCTAATAAAGTGAGTTTTTCGGTCAGTTTTAACATTTATAAAATATGATAACTGGTTTATGTCTGTAAATAAAAGATTAGTAGGCCTGTCTTGCATCACTTTTGAGTGAGCATTGCTGTCTCCGGTCTATGGCTTCAATTTCACGACAGCAATGATACCTAGAGTCTACCATGTTGGTGACGTCACTGTTCTCTTTACACCATACAGAAAGAAATGTTCCGGTCGGTGTTCATTTGTTTGCTATTCCGCCTGTTTAAAGTAATCTGATAGGACTCCGAGTATTTTTTCTTATTATCAGATACAGCCCAGTTGCCATGTACTATGTTACTAGCGTGAAAATACGGATGTGTATTTCATTGCAACGGTAAAATTAAAACTTTATATCAAAATTAAGGATTATCCCCATCAGGCATAGCTCTGGTCCTTCGAAGTTTTTTGCTCCAGTGTTTGGCACACATTGTTCACTTTGATATAGTTTTACTTTCATGTGTCGGATCTCCAACATTTCGGTTTGAGCGTCACTGAAGAGACATAATTTGTCGAAATGCGCATCTGATGCATCAAAATTGGTACCGTATGATTTATCCATGTACTTCTAGATACCCTTTAATGAATAAATATACATGAAAGCCAAAGTCAAAAGCGAGTACGTTTAAGGATAGTAGATATGCAGAATATCCATGGCCTGATATGGATAATGTTACAATCGCCCATATCTGCACGCCGTGCAAAATATCTGCACGGAAGACATGCCTATAGAGCTCTAAGATAGGAAATACCTTGCTTTATCACGGCTTATTTTGAGCTTGACAGTATATGATAAATAGAATATTACATGTTAAAATCCATATCGGCCCTCAGGCCCCTTATCAACCCTTTTGGCTGATATGAGGCCACTCGGGCTGATATGGAATTAGCATGTAATATTCTCTATTTATGTATTACTTAGATAAGGTCGTACTGTTTTAAACAGTACCAAAACAATAACAGTTACATATATATCATCGCTGGTAATCGGCCTGAATACGCTGTGTATATGGGGTACAATATGATTAACTGAAGGTGAAATGCAACACCCGAGAAATTTAATTTCCATGAAAAGAACTAGATATTGAAAATAAAAAATTAAAATTCACTCTATTTCGTCAAAAAATGCAGTTCAAGTACAGTGATTTGAAAAAATTTAAAATTCCTTCTGGAATCGAACCGGCGATCTACAGTACAGTAGCCAGCCTGCTAACCTACTCTGCTAGGCATTTAAAGAATCTGGGCGGACAAGGGCGACGGATCTGCCTACACAATTATAGTTTTTTGTTGTTGCAAAAAATGGGATTTTTGTGAAAGTTATGAAAAATATATGTACAATTATATATGTACTACTGCGAGAAAAATGTAGACATTTGGATTGGACGGACAAGCCGTGTAACATGAGGAAATATACCTGTCAAGAATAGATGGGATACAAAATGGCTTCCCATAGTTAACCGCCTTCGTAAATGAATCGTTAACGTTTGCATTTATCCATCTTATAGTTTGAGAAGTATTCTCAAAAATATTTGTAAAGTACATTTACTTACTTTTGATTTTAATTATTCCAAATCGCTCATGACGTAATACAATAATACGGTTCGTGTTTTGTAAACAAGTTTTACACGTTTGTGACGTCATAGTTGAAGAAAACGACTGCAACCATTTGGTTTTAGGCTAATATAAACGTTGCGTGCCTATAGATTTCACAACTTTTTTTTACAATCAAATGCAAATGTTATAATTTAAGAAATAAATACAATATGTTTCTTTTGGAAATTATTAGATGAAATGCCGGATATGTTGTACATAATAAAATTAAAGAATTTTCTTCACTCAGCTTTCTCCTTTTTTCCTCAAAGAGTCCTGCCCCCTTCTAGCTCTTGACTGTTTCAATTTTCAAATTGATCGCTCTGGCAGTAGTACATATTCGTTTATATGGATATCTTGGCAGGGTATATGGATCCATATTTCCTGGTCAAAAGTTATATTTCTCCCTCGCCCTGGCGGCTCGGGAGAATATAAACTTTGACAGGGTAATATGAGTCCTATACCCTGCCAAAGAATCATATACTAAATAATATATACAAGCATTCTGAGAGTATTGCAACAACAAATACATAGTCCCCTACCGGTTACACAAACATTGGACCGCAACAATATCTAATTTCATTATGTAGTCTATCAGTCATATAATTATGGTAATATAGCATAATAACATGGGCAAAAATCTCGGGCTTGATATTGGAGTCCTCGGGTTGATATGAGTGTGATAGCAGATTTCGGCCAATGTATTTTTTTATTATATATTTGAGAATAGGGAGTACAAATTCAACAATCTCATAAAATTTGATCTTTAGATACTAATACATCCCCGGAATGGTTTAAACAATGTTTCACAGAAGAACCTTTCTCACAAAAAACGAATTGAGGCTTGCATTGAAAATTATCACCATGTATCGGGCCTCAAACTGTTTCACCGTTCTGCTTAGTGGGCTGTCATGAAAAGTGTTAATCAGCTGATTGACATGTCACAAATGTCACGCAATTCACGGCCTTGTTTAACGTTCCGTAGCAGTTTTTTTCCGCACACAGGTATTTGGATTCGCATCCGTACAAAATTTTTGTAGAACTCTTCATCTAGCTCGTTAATACGTCTCGCTAAAGAACTCTAAAGTTTCTCTTTCCTTCAACCTCTCTTGCTGTTCGCCTTCCATTTGTTTTACAAATATCTCCTGTGTTGAAGTAGTGACGTAGTATGTAACGTCACTAGTCGAAGCGAAAAAAATTCAACGCACTCCGAATGAAAACTACGAAGGCATTCCGGAAAGGTAAAATTTTAAAAGGGTGCAGATACAGGAAAGGATAAAGTGGCAAACGTGCGTGGTTTGTTCATATCAAGGGATTCAAAAACCCTGTATTATTCAACAAATATATAATAAAGGGAATATTGGTGAAGCCAGGATAGGACAAGGGCTATAACTTAGTGGAAAATGAAATAGATCAAATCCAGATTCGATCTTGAACTGTACTTGGTAGGCAAAGAAATGTACCAATATCAAATGAAATATCTGCAAGCAGTGAGAAAAAAAGGTTTTTTGGAGAAAAAAAAAAAACCTGAAATTTTTTTAATTTATGATAATGTTTCAAGTCCAAGGGCCATACTCAGTAATAAAATGAATGGATCCGAACCAAACTTGAAACTTGATCTGTAAATTGGGTAATCCTATGGGCACCAAATTGTGCCCCCTTATTGGCAAGATTATTTTTATATTCATAATGAAGGCAGAATTTGTACAGAAACTGTACGGGATAAAAACAAAAACTTGCCGTTTCCTCAACCTTACATATAGGTTATAGATGATTTGTTATCAGTTTAACAATCTAATTTTCACAATTATGTCCCATTTGAATTTTATCCCGAAAACTCGACATAAAAGGACACCACAGAAATCTGACAATCACTCTGCTTCATATTTGATATTTTACTTAACATTGACTCTAATGCAAAGACTGGACAACTACATTATATGATAAGCGTGATGACTTTAACTTTTTGCTATCGTCAAACTTCCCTTTTCTGTGGTAAGTAATATACCATAATCACCTGTTTATGGTGTGTATATCTCCAGTTGATTCGATACGCAAGGAGCATGCTATGCGTATGCGGACTTTTAAAGCGAGGCCACTTAAGCAAAAAAGTTATGCTACAGGGTTATAACGAAATCTCGTTTAAAAAAGTCATCAATTTCGCAATTCTACGGTCCGCTATAATGACCTTGTTTGCGATATACCAAATTAATCACTAAGTCATATGTTGATGAATTTTATTTCATACCCTTTGTTTAGACTGTCATTTTCCTAACTAGATTTGACCTACCGGGTAACCGTTTACTTTATTTCGACTAAGGGCTCACGCGGGTGTTGAAACCGTCAGCAGAGGATGCTTACTCTCCATGGCACCTGATCCCTACTTCGCTTTTTGTCGGAGGTCCGTGGTTGCCCTAAACAACTCGATTTTGTATATGTTTTTTGGATTATGATTACGTTTGAACACAATGTTAACTTCGCTTTTTGTATGGAAACAATGTACAAATATCAAATGATTATCTTGCAAACAGTGAGAAAACAAGCAAATTCTGAGAGTATTGCATAGCAATACATAGTCCCCTACCGATTACAAACATTATTGGACTCAACAATAATTCTAATTGCATTATGTAGGCTATTATAATATCATATTTATGGTAACATGTAAACCAGGATAAGGACAAGGACCATAACTCAGTGGAAAATGAATTGAATCGACACCAAACTTGAACTTGATCTGTAACTGGTTATGGCAAAGCAATGTACCAAATATCAAAACGAAATATCTGCAAAGCAGTGAGAAAAAAGTGGCGGAAAAACTGATTACCAGGACTGACAACAGACAGACCGACGGACGGACAGAGTGCAAACCTAAAGCCCTTCGACTTCGTTGTAGGGGACTAAAAAGGTGGGAAAAACTGATAAATCATGAAATTTTCTAGGTCCAGGGCCATAACTCAGTGAAAAAAAATGAATGGATTGAAACCAAAACTTGAACTTGAATCTGTAACATGGTATGGCAAAGCAATGTGATAAATATCAAATGCATATCTGCAAACAGTTAGAAAAAAAGTGCGGAAAACTGATATTTTTGAATTTTCTGTCCAGGGCCATAACTCAGTGAAAAAATGAATGGATTCAAAACCAAACTCGACTTGATTCTGTAAATTGGTATGGCAAAGCAATGTGCCAAATATCAAATTAAATGAATATTGCAAGCCAGTGTGTTTTTTTTTTTTTTTTTTTCTCACTAATTTGTGAGACCCGTGGGGGGTCCGGGTTTAGAATAGGTCCCCAGCCATCCTATTGCGTGTCGTAAGAGGCGACTGAAATGGGGAGGTCATTCGGAATTGAGACCGGAAAACGAGGTCCCGTGTCACAGCATGTGGCACGAAAAAGATCCCCTCCCTGCTCAAAGGCCCCTGAGTGTCGAGCATAGGCCTACAATTTGAAGCCCTTCACCGTAATGGGTGACGGTCTCCATATGAGTGAATATTCTCGAGTGGGACGTAAAAAACAAAATAATCAATCAAATCATCACTAATTTGTGACTGCCTTTCAATTGGGAAAAAAGCGACAAAACAACAGAAAAATTGGAAAAATTCATACACTGAAAGTAAAGGCCGTTTAAACCCTACTTCCATATTTCACGGGGCAAACAATCGCGTATCTGGTAGCAGGGGCAAGAAACTATTGGTCCCTCATTTTTCACTTTTTACTGAATTCTGAAGCACTCTTGCATCAAGTGTCAGTTTCTAAAATCATTTCAGTCCTCATTCCCGTGCACTTCATTTTTGATCTCTAATAAGTTCGGGCTCGATATTCATATTTCCATAAATGGCGTCATTCATGCTTTCCGGATGACAGACTGCGTGTATTTAAACCCTTTTTAATAGGGTAAAATCAGTTGTCAAAATGTAATTTTTTTGCTTCAATTTAACTTTTAATCACATACTGAACACTCAAATATCAATCATATCAGTACACACAAACATATTCCATTATGAATACACTTCGTTCCCGTGAGGCCAAGGCAAATATTTACTGAATAAAAATAAAAGCAACATTATTTTGAGATGTAATCGCGGAACACACCTATTTCTCTTGTTGTTTAGTGATTCTAGCGGTGTTAAATTGAGATTTTCCTGTTAGTAACTAGGGTAATAGGGCTGTGATTAGTGGACCTGCGGTTGTAGAGTCTAGTTGTTAACGAACTGAGTGGGAAGTTATTGAAAGGGCATTGCTGTGCTAAAGAATTAGACTGAGCGTGTGATTAGATGACTGTGTAGTGTTACTGGGTTTATTGATTAAGGCTGGGGTGGGGGGCAAGTTATGCGACATTGGGGGTATAACGCTGATGTAGTGACCTTGTTATGGTTTCAGTGACTGTGTTTAGGTCTTGTGCAGTGACTGCACGTTAGGGCCTGTGTAGTGACTCGGGTTTAGCGGCTGTAGGAATTAGTTGAGCAATAGGGTAATGAGCTGTGCAGTAGTACTGGGTGTAGGCCTGTGATAGTGACTGGGTTAAGGCTGTGCAAAGTGACTGGGTTACGATGTGTAAGTGACTAGGTATGTAATGGTTTGCAGTTTGGAGGCGGAGCCCCGTTAGGCCGGCCTGGTGCAAGAGTGATCTGGTGTTATAGACTGTGCAGTGACTGGTTTATGCGGTGTGACCCCTATGCAAATAAGGAGGACCTCTCAATGCCTGTGATAGACTGGCGCGAGGTAAAGGCCAGAGTGTATGCGGACTGAGAGTATAAAAGGATCTGTGGCGCGGCGAGAAGATGAGACTCGTGGTTGAGGTTCGCACTGTGTAGTAGACTAGGTTTCATGGTCTGCCAGGAGCTACTGGAGGGGGATGACCTGCTAAAATTAAGCTGATTATGTCATTATGATTGCAAAACGCTGAAGTGTTTGGTTCTAAACTCCAAACGTTGAAGTGATTGGGTTAATGTTGTGCAGTGAACTCCAGGGTTGTATAGGCCGTGAAGTAAGACGTGGTATACTGGGTGCGTGTAAAGTGAAACTGGGTTATGACTGCGTGTGATCCACATGAGGGTGTAGGGCTGTGTAAATGACTGGGTTATGTTGTACAGTGACGGGTTAGAGGGTCGTAGTGACTGGGTTAGGCTGTGTAGATAGAAGACTGAGTATTTGTAACTCCTAGTCTAGCGAAGACCTAGGATTAGCCGCTTTGCCCCAGTCGGATCTGGGTTATGCTGTGGCAAGTGGGACTAGGGTTAGCTGTGTAGTGACTGGGTCTATGGTCGTAGTGGACTGGTTAGGCTGTGTAAGTGACTGGATTTTAGCGTTGTGTAGGTGACTGGGTTAGGCTGTGCAGTGACTGGGTTAGGCTGTGTAGTGACTGTGTTATGCTGTGCAGTGACTAGGTAGGCCTTTGGCAGTCGACTGGGTGATGCTGTGGGGCAGTGACTGGGGGTTAAGGCTGTGTAGTGAACTTTCGGGGGGGTTTAATGGGTCGTAGTGACTGGGTTAGGCTGTTGTAGTGACTGGATTAGTTGTGTAGTGACTGGGTTAGAGGCCTGTGCAGTGACTGGGGTTAGGGACTAAAGAGAGCTTGTGTAGTGCGACTGGATATTAAATAAACTGTGCAGCTGGAGACTAAGGGTTCGGACGGCTTTTGCATGTGACTGGGCTTAGGCTGTGCCAGATGACTGGGTTAGGTAATGCGCACTAGATGATAGATGACTAGGGTTTATGGTCTGTAGTTCGACTGTGTGTTTAGGACTGTGTTAGTGTACTGGGGCTCAATAGGCCTGTGTAGTGAATAGGGTTAGAGCTGTGCATTGACTGGGTTAGGCTGGTGTAGCTCTCGAACTGGGATTATGAACTGACGCAGTTGACTGAGGGGTTTAGACCAGACTGTGTAGAAAATGACTAGGTTAATTGGGTTTGCAGATAGAATCTGGTGTTAGGGAACTGTGCTATAGTTGACTGAGAAGCCCTTAAAAAGGCCCCTTGTGGTAGTGTGGACTAAGGGCCTTTAATGGGCTGATGTAGTGACTGGTTAGGTCCCTGTTTGTAGTGACTGGATTAAGGTTTTGTGTAGTGACTGGGATTAGGCTAGTGTCAGGTAGGTGACTGGGTTAGAGCTGGTGGCGTGACTGGGTTATGTCTGTAGTGGACTCAGGGTTAAGGCTGTGAGTAACGTAAGACTGAGATTAGGTGGTGCTGTGTAGTGACTGTTAGGCTGGTGTAGTGACTTGAGTTAAGGCTGTGCAGTGAACTGAAGGCTTAGGCTTGTGTAAGTGACTGTGGGGCGCGCAATTACAGCAGTGGAAACTGGGAAACCACAAGAATAGTTGACGTCGGGGAAATTAACGACTGTGTAGTGAGACTAGGTTATGGTTTGCAAAGTGACTGGGTTAGGCTGTGCAGCTCCTACTGGGGTTTAAACGTTAGGCTGCTCCGTAGTGACTGGGTTTACTGCTGTGTAAGTAAAAGACCTGGGGTTTAGGCACTGCTAGTAGTGGGACTAACCGGATGGGTTATGCCCTGTGTAAAGTAGGACTGAGGTTGAGGCAGTTGGTCAGCGACTGAGGCCTTAGCTGACGCCTTGTCGGTACGCTGGCTGAACTGGGTAGGCTCGTGTAATGTACTGGGTTAGCTGTGCAGTTGTATCTCGGGTTCAGGTCTGTGTATGTGACTGCGGTTCAGGAGCTGGTGGCAGGGACTCGAGGAATATAAGCGCTGTGTAGTGACTAGGTTATGACCATGGAGATATAAATGCACCGTGACTGGTGTATTATGGAGAACTGTGCAGTGACTGAAGTTAGGCTGTGTAGTGACTTGCGGTTAGGGCTGTGTAGTGACTGGGTAGGCTGTGTAGTGACTGGGTTAGGCTGTGCAGTGACTGGGTTAGGCTTGTGTAGTGACTGGGTTAGACTGTGCAGTGAACTGGGTTACCGTAATAGTGTAGGACTAGGTTATGGGTTTGCAGTGACTGTGTTAAGGACTGTTGGCAGTGATCTGTGTTGGGCTGTGCAAGTGACATTGAGAGTGTTATGCTGTGTTAAGTGACTTGGGTAAGGCAGTGTGTAATCGCTGACTGGGTTAATGGCTGTGGCAGATGACTGGGTTGGATCGCCGCTGATGTAGTGACAGTAGGTTAAGTGTCTGCAGTGGAGCTGGGTTCTGCTGTAGGCATCGACTGGATTATGCTGTGTAATGAACTGGGTTTGGAGCAGTGTAGTAGAACTAGTTATGGGTCTGGCAGTGACTGGGTTAGGCAAGTGCAGTTGACTGGGTTATGGTCTGTAGTGACTGGGTTAAGGCTGTGTTAGTTGAACTGGATTAGGTATTGTGATAGTGACTGGGTTAGGCTCTGCAGCTGACTGGGTTACGGTCTAGTGGATAGATAGTATGGAGCAAATGGGGGTTAATGCTGTTGCAGATAGCTAAAACGGTTAATGGCTATCTTGTGCGAGAAAGAACCTTTGAGGGTTATTGCTGCTGTGCAGTAGACACTTGGGTTAGGAGTCGGCTGTGGCTATGGTGACTGGGTTAATATGGGGCCTGATAAGCGCTGACATAGGTTGGCTGGTGTAGTTGACTGGAGTTAGTGGCTGTTGTAGGTGATCGGGTTAGGCTGTGTAGTGACTGGGTTTAGACCTGTGCAGTGACTGGGTTACGCTGTGTAGTGACTAGGTTATTGGTTTGCAAGTGACTGGTTAGGGCTGTTGCTAGTGACTGGGTAAGCTGTGTAGTTGACTGGGGTTATGCTGTGTATGTGACTGGGTTAATGGCTGCATGGATAAGTGACTAGGGTTAGGAAGCTGTGATAGTGAACTGGGTTCAGGCAGTTTAGCAGATCTGGGTTAGGGCTGTGCAAGTGACTGGGTTACGCGTTGTGTTTAGCTGGACTTAGGTTTTGACTCGCCCGTCATGCAGTGACTGGGGTTATAGGCCACTCCGTGTAGTGAACTAGGTTATGGGTTTGCAAGGGTGACTGTGTTAGGCGTGCAGTGAAACTGAGAGATTAGAGGTGCTGTGTAGTCGGACGTGGGTTAGGGCCTGTGTAGTGACTGGAGAGGATTAAGGTCGTGTAAGTGACTGATTAGGTTTGTAGTGACTAGGGTTTATAGGTCTGTGTGCCAGTGACTGGGTTAGGCTGTGCAGTGACTGGGTTATGGTCTGTAGTGACTGGGGTTAGGCTGTGTAGTGACTGGTAAATGAAAAGGCTAATTGTATGTGACTGTGGTTAATTCGGGCTGTGTAGCTTGAACCTGAGGTTAGGGGCTTCGTGCAGTCGACCTAGGGTTAAGGCTGTGTAGTGACTGGTTTAGAACTGTGCAGTGACTGTGGATGGGGTTTAGGCGCAGTTGTGTAGTGAGATAAGGCTTATGGTTTCTCTGCAGTAAGACTGGTGTTTGAAAAGAGACTGTTGGAGAAATGCACTACAATGGAAAGCCAAACTCGAACTGATTCCTCTAGTAACTGTTGTAGGTGTGACTATGGGTTATGCTGTGTAGTGAGTGGGTTCAAAGAGGCGTCAAGGTTTTGGTTGGTGCGAAATTAAGCATATATGAGACATTATCCTGCAAAGGGTCTCAAGTAAAGAGACACAATAGAGGTGTATGTCTGGGAGAGAAACTGGGCCTCAATACGGGGGCAAGTGGTGGCGAACTGTGGTTAGGGACCGCTTGTGTAGTGACAGTAGCGCGCATGTACACCCAAGAGAGAAGCACTGATGAGGAAGCTATAGTGGCCATCCGGGTGTTTCAAATGACCAGCTGATGGCGGGACTAACGAGAGAACGTATGCGGTGTAGGCTTGACCAATGTGAGAAAGAGAGGATTTTCATATTAGCCTAGACGATGAGAAATGCAGTTTACATGCATGAGATACCTGGGTTTTTTATAGCAGCTAGAACTGTGCATGGGTCGACACTTGTGTTGAAGTGATATTGCGTACTGATTAATGAGTATTAGTTAAACTTAGTGTGTCTATAGAGATTGGGGTCATTGTGTATGACTACGCACTGATTATAGTTGCAATGGCGTATGTGTAAGTTGAACTGAGAAGAGGATTAGGATAAGAACACTCTCACCTCGCTCGATTACGAGAGTATGGTGAGCTGAAGATCCATGGAGTTAAAGAGCGCGCCTTGTGTCCTATGTGTAATATTCTGTCCGAACATTTACCGTTTCACTCGCAGAGGTCGCTAGTGACTCACGACGTTAATGGCCTTGGATATCGGTCTAATCTGCCTCAGGAGTATTCAATGAAACCTACACCTGAGGGGGTTGAGACGTGCTCTCGTGTCAATATGTTGATCTCGCTGGTTTAAAGGGTCTCCACTGTAGCTCAGAAGGGTATTTTGATCTGGTTGTTTTATGTTCACTGCTGTGTAATGTTAATTGATACCTTTTCAAATAGTGATGCGATATTGAAGTGCACTTCGCGATAGATTAGAGACAAGATTTAGGAGTCTGAAGGTCTCTCAGCATGATATAATGTTGACTTCAAGGGAATTTTAAATGGAAACGACCAGTATTTTATGGCTACCCTTTAATGGACTAGTGGGAGTGGTGAAAACCTTGACCTTTTTGAACCCAAAATGGTCAATACGTATGTAGCCAAGTGCTATCTTGACCCATGTGGGTTACGCTGAGTGGGTTTTACAGTGACCTAAGGTATGGTCTGCAGTGACTGGTTGAGGCTGTGAGTGACCTAGGTTATGGTTGTTGTATCATAAGTGACTGTGTTAGGCTGGTGGCGGTGTAGACTGATGTTATGAGGGAGAAAGATAATGCTGACACTGAGTGCTCAGCTGGAAATGTGGATATTTATTGGCTGATCTTGATGTCCTGTGTAGTGACTGGGTTTAGGCTGTGTAGTGACTGGTTAGTCTTCTTATACTGGATAGGTTGTGTAGATTGATGGTTAGGCTGTGCAAGGTGACTGGGTTAGGCTGTGCATGACTGGGGTTAGTGGTCTGTTAGTGACTGGTTAGGTTTTACGACTGGTTGGGTTTAGTGACTGGTTAGGCTGTGTAGTGACTGGGTTTAGGACTGTGTCAGTGACTGGGTTAGGTGGCATGGCTGTTAGCTGCTAGTGACTGGGTTAGACTGTGCAGTTGACTGGGGTTACGCTGTGTAGTTGACTTAGGTATAATGGTTTTGCAGTGACGGGTTTAGGCTGTGCAGTCACTGGGTTAGGCTGTTAGTGACTGGGTTATGCTGTGTAGTGGACGTGGGTAGGCTGTGTAGTGACTGGGTTATGCTGTGAGGTGAACTGCGGTTAGGCAGTATGTAGTTGCGACTTGGGTTAGGGCCTGTTGTAGGTGACTGGGTTAGGGCTGTGGTAGTTGACTGGGTTAGGCTGCTGCAGTGACTGGGTTGGGCCTGTGTAGTGACGTGGGTTAGACTGTGCAGTGAGCTGGGTTACGCTGTGTAGTGACTACGGTTATGGTTTGCAGTGATCTGTGTTAGGCTGTGCAGGTGACTGGAAGTTAGTGAACTGGTTAGTGTGTAGTGACTGGGTTAGGCTGTGTAGTGACTGGGTTAGGCTGTGTCAGTGACTGGGTTTAGGCTGGCTGCATATGAGTTTAGTGACTGGGGTTTAGACTGTGCAGTGAACTGGGTTACGATAGTGTAGTGATCTAGGTTATGAGTTTTTGCAGTGACTGTGTTAGGCTGTGCAGTGAACTGGTGTTGGGCTGTGCAGTGACTGGTTATGCTGTGTAGTGACTGGGTAAGGGCCAGTGTAGCGACTGGGTTGAGGCTGTGCAGTGACTGGGTTACGTCTGGTGTGTAGTGACTAGGTTATGGTCTGCAGTGACTGGGTTTGGCTGATTGCATCGACTGGTTATGCTGTGTAATGAACTGGTTTTGGCAAGTGTAGTGACTAGTTATGGTCTGCAGTGACCTGGGTTTAGCAGCTGCAGTGACTGGGTTATGGTCTGTAGTTACTGAGGTTTAGGCCTGTGTAGTGACTGGATTAGGTATGTGTAAGTGACTGGTTAGCTCTGCAGTGGAATGGGTTAGGCTGGTTGTAGTGACTGGTTATGCTGTGCGTGACTAGGTTAGGCTTTGCAGTGACTGGGTTTATGTCTGTGCAGTGACTTGGGTTTAGGCTTGTGCCAGTGACTGGGTTATGATCTGTAAGTGACTGGGTTTAGCTGTGTAGTGACTGGATTAGGCTCTGTGTAGTGACTGGGTTAGGCTGTGTCGTAGCTGACCTGAGTTAGATGTTCTATGATCTCTGGGTAGCGCTGTGTAGTGACTAGGTTATGGTTTGCAGTGACTGGGTTTAGGCTGTCAGTGACTGGGTTAGGCGTGTGTAGTGACTGGGTTATGCTGTGTAGTGACTTGGGTTAGGCTGTGTAGTGACTGGGGTTAGGCTGTGTAGTGACTGGGTTAGGCAGTTTAGACGACTGGGTTAGGCTGTGCAGTGACTGGGGTTACGCCTGTGTAGTGTACTAGGTTATGGTCTGCAGTGACTGGGTTAGGCTGTGCATCGACTGTGGTTATTTGCTGTGTAATGACTGGGTTTTGGCAGTTGTAGTGACTAGGTTATGGTCTGCAGTGACTGGGTTAGGCAGTGCAGTGACTGGATTATCAGTGTATTATGCTAGTGCACTGGGTTATGCTGTTGTAGAGACCGCATTTTAGCTGGACTTGTATATTGCTTGTGTAGTGACTGGGTTAGTGCTTTGTAGTGACTGGGTGGTTGTTGCATGACTGGGTAGGCTTGCATAGTGACTGGGAGGTGTGCAGGCTGGATGTAGTGTTGTTGTGACTGGAGTTAGCTGTTCGCCAATGACTGCTTTGGCTGTTGGGGTAGGTGATCCTAGGTGTTGACTGTATCATCTTGTAAGTGACTGGTTTGGCTGGTGCATGACTGGATTAGGTTGATGTAGTGACTGGTTTAGGCTGCATGCTCAGTGACTGGATTAGGGTGTAGTTGTAGTTGACTGGTGTGTAGTGCTGTGCATGAATGCTGGGTTAGGCTGTGTGGTGACGGGTTATGCTCAATGTGACCAAGTGACTGGGTTTGGCTTGTGCTCAGTCGACTGGATTAGGTTGTGTCAGATGACATGGGTTATGCTGTTGAAGTGACTGGGGTTATGGTCATGTAGTGCTGGGTTATGCCTGTGAAGTGACAGTTTAGGCTGTGTAGTGAACGGGGATTATATGCTTGTTATGTCGGTTTCTGTAGTGACTGGAGTTATGTATGTTAGTTGACTTGGGTATATGGCTGTAGTTGACCGATGGGTTATGGCTGTAGTGGCTGAGCTGGATGCTTGGGTATATGCTTGGCAAGTGACTGTAGTCTAGGCTGCTATGCAAATGACTGGGTAGGTGGTGTTGTGTAGTGACTTGTTCATGGTCTTGTAGTGGACTGGTTTATCATGCACTGTGTTGATGTTGACCCGCCGGGTTAAGGCTGTATGTAGTAACTGGGTAGCGTTTAGGCTATAGTTAGTGACTGGGAGAATTTGCAGTGTAAGTGACTGGGTTGATGCTTAGATATAGTGATTTCTGTTAAATGACTGGGTTTATGGCTGTGTAACAACATAGTGACTGGGTTATGGGTCTGTAATAGACTGGGTTAGTCTGTGTAAGTGAGGAGGGGTTATGCTGCGTGGTAAGTGACTGGGTATGGTCTGTAATGACTGGGTTAGGCTGATTGAATAATGGATAGTTATGCTGTGTCTAATAGTAGACTGGGTTTAGGGCTTGGTTAGTGACGCTGGGTTATATGGTCTGAAATGACTGGGTTAGGCTGGTGTAAATGACCTGGTGTATGCGGTATGCGCCCAGTTTGACATGGTATAGTTTCTTTCCTGGGTTGGGGTTAGCGTTTAAGACTAATTTCCTAAAATTGCTCTTTAGACACCAGGTTTTCAACGACAAACGAACACATACTTTCATTAGATATGAGAAATCGAATAATTAATCTTAACAAGCGTTTGGTTTATAAGCAACTGGAAAAAAAAAATCCTTCAAATTTTGAAAGCAAATGTGAATATAGAAGCAAAAAAGATTTTACCATTACAACAAAACAAAAAGGCACTCTTTTAAGAAATATCAGATACCTGAGTTCAAAAGAGCTTAATATCATCGGAATTCGCGTTACAGCACTATTAATTTGCTAATTTAATAAAATATTTCGCAGGAGATTCTTCGAACCTGTTTGGTAATTACAATCGGGGTTCGTTACTTGAATTGTAAGCTATTGAAGCTGCGGTCGGATTTTTTTCTCCGGATGCAACTGACTGGGGTTAATATAATAGACTTTTTCCCAATGTAAACAACAATGGCAGCAGCTATGTCGATCTTAGCTCGGGTAAGTTACATGTTAATTTCGCCTGTTAGCACACGAATTTTCAACAGAAAAGTTTGTTCAAGGATCCGAACACACTTCCTGAGAAAGTGTTACGTTCACAAATTTCATTGAGTAAAAACGCAGAAACAGCAATTGTAAACGTGTGCACTATAGATGCTTTCGTAGAATGAGTGCATGTTATTTGTGCAGAAATGGTTGTAGAACAAATTGTCCCAATATTTTTACAGAGAGCTACAGTTCTGCAGCTAGTGCACAGATGGGTAAACCAGACGCTCGGCTATCTCCGTAAATCTCCGTAAACCGAGTGTCTGTTCGTCGGAGATTTGTGTAGACAACCGAGTGTCTGGGTGAACGAGACTATTTTTGGTCTAGTTTTGGATGTTTAAAAAAAAAATAACTGGCCTAATTCCAACATCGCAAATGGTTACTAACGATTTCATATTCATGAATCAATACCTTGTCAACCATTTTTGTTTATTAATGGCAGAGTAGAAGGCCTTATCGAGGTGACTGAAGACGCAAATTTTGATGCTTATTGTGGGATTCAATAAATAGAGAATATAGCATACTAAAAACCATCTCGCATGGCATAACAGCCCAAGTGGCCCATATCGGTCCAATATATTATGCCTTTCAATCTGCGTTATTACGCCTTTTTGTGATATAATGCCTTTTTATTTAGTTTTCTTTTGTCTATATAGTTTGATCCTAGGTAATAAACTTTCGTACTAAACAAAGGTGTTCATCGTGTGACACCTTTTCTGACGGTATAAGAAGAAATTGGTCGGTCAACATCGTTTTGTTGACATCAACTGAATATGTTGCGCCTCTGGAACCATATAGGCCAATTAACGATGAACGAAAAACGAATTACAACAAGAAATGTTTCACTTTTTATGCTAAAGGCATTGCGATGTGTGAAAAACAACTTACTGTATATGTACTAAAATTAAATTCAGCCCAATAATTTTCTATTTCATTATAATTATTTTTTCATATTATTTATTTATTTATTCGTTGTATTCATTAATCTAATTTTTCGTGTTACCCTTAATTGATCCAAAGTTGTAAAATGTAATTTTGTGATAACCACGCATCATTATAGTGCTTTATAGATCTATAGTGTATCAATTACTTTCTTGAGAATCGAAATACCACAGGCACTTGACGTTTTAAATATATTTGATAAAAAAAAAAATCTTCCCGTAAACATATAACTGTTTATGTGAAGATTTTTAAATCAAATACATGTATATTTAAAACGTCAAGTGCCTGTGCGAAATACATATGTATGATATTCCATCCGCGAAGCAAATATATGTAAGTAAAACATGAATATTTTTTTTCCAGTGAACTATACATTATTCATAGATATGGATTAGTGTTATTGCCAGTGGGTGTTTCCAAATTTTACAACACTTCCAATAACTACTCTTGATTTAGATTATCTTGTTTCATACATGCATGCTACATAAATTTTTCAAAAAAAAATCGAGTGAAATCCTTATATTAAAGATATACAGGCTGCCATAAT
>CAJDSM010133147.1:0-10441 GCA_903981925.1 Ostrea lurida | reverse complement strand
CTAGAAATAAGTTCTAACGGCATTTAATTATTATTGTCGCAACATAGTTTTTTAACCTATTTCGAGTATGCTGAAATACGAAAAATATGCTGGCCTTCATGAAATGGCGTTAAGTAGGGTCAAAATGGCGATTCAAACATGGCGGGACACCAAATTTTTCCAAATCTCCCGTTGAAAGCCGCTCAACCTAGGAAAAGGATGCCAATAGCCTTGTATATACTTATTTCATATTAAAACATTTCTTAATAGCTAGAAATGAAGTACTTTAGTTAAATAATGCAAGCCGTTTCCTCCAAAAATTCGAATTTTCTCCTGTTTTTTCAAAAAAAATCTTTTATTTCTTTTGCATACAATGCATGTTTCATGCATTTTTTTAAGAATTAGTCTTTTGACAGTGGAATCATCTAAAAAAACAAAAAAATATATTTATATTAAATTCGTTTTGAAAATAGAAATAAGGCATAATAAAATCAAGTTATTATGCCATTTTAACATTAACAGTCGCACACTGAATTCATGTTTGATTAACAAATCTTATGAGATGTTTAATAAGTGCGTCAGAATAAAAGTTTATACGTAATCAATTTCGTCATGAAATAAAAGCTATTCCGTAGCTTATAGATAAATGGTATTGTTTACCAGTTCATTGGTGGGCCTTCAATATGACTGGAATCATTAGGACGTAAACGAAAACATCAATACAAATACCGATTTGTTGTTGTGGATATGTCAGGACAGAAAACAGATGTTTTAGAGTTAAAATCCAGAAAGTCAAATAGAAACATTAATTGAGAGAGGGCATCTCGTCGTAAAAAAGTTAAAGATGAAAAAATTTATGATGCTATTGATAGAAATTGAGCAGGCTGAATTTCAGAGAAGATTATAATCCAAATGTAATCTTTTGGTGGTCATATATGGATTTAGTTTCTATTCTCCTGGATTTACAAAATCAAGAAAGAGAAGGGTTTGTGGGATTTGTATTGTACTCATTCAGGGCCATGCTCCCATGGTTCTTTCGCTATGACATATAAATTATGCAGGTGGGTAGTGTTTATCTGGCTGATTGTGCACAACTGCCCGCGTGAGGTTCTTGAAGAGTTCAAAACGGGCAACTTTGTTTTTGTCCTAAAGAAAGCCCAAAGGGGAAAACAAAATTAAAATTCCCCAAAGTTTGGAAAAAAAAATTCCAGATCAAAGTCAAGAAATGGCTTAACGCTACAGGTAGAAGGGTGGTGGCAATAGTGGTATCACACGAGAACTCCCTCTGCACTCAGTTAGGTGGTCTCTTTCCTATAACTTAAGTCACATGTAGTCTTTCTTATAAAACCATGTACGACGTGAATCCAGATGACATACTTACTCACAAAGGATGCATCAAAGAGTCGACAGGTTCCTTGACTCAGAGTTTGAGGAATCCTAGTTAATGCAATGAAAAGGTTTAAAGTTGCTTGACCGCCTCCTACGAAAGAGAATGAATTAATCAACGTGATCACAAAAGAACAAGGCTACTGATCTTATCAGAGATTCGTTACTATCTTCAGCGCATTTGGGTCAAGTAACAGTTGGAGAGTTTTGGCTTCAGAACCGTTTAATCCAAACAAAGAAACGGGTACATTAAACGTCCCTTTGCACTATACTTTGAAAAAAAAATATCCTTTAACATTTGAAATCTTATACAGGTACGGGTTGGTTTCCTAAAGCTGTTGAAAAAGGACATTCCTGAAGGCTGACCGAAAACATATTGCAAAGACTTGTCATTGCATACAAAGCAGAAAGGGAGGTTGATTTGGGGCTTATATGAAGCACGAACTCCTACCCAGTGCCCTATTTCAATTGCAGATACTAGTGGTTCCTTGAAATCCTGGAAACAATCAGTTATTCAGAATGAAATTCTGAAAGGATGTGGAAGTTGGGGCGCGAGTTCAACATGAAAGTGATTCATCAGCTCTAATTATAGATGGGCTAAACACCAAGCATTGGTTCCAGAGCTTAGAAACATGGAATGAAAACATTTGGAGACTTTTTCCTGACGAGGTTTGTTTCAACTGTTTTTTCGAAAAGGGAGCAATTTCTCTAAGGAATAGAATGTTCTGTTTGATCGCTACAGGGACCGATCAATAAATCCGAACTCGTTATCGCAGAGCAAGGGGCCCACCTAACAGTCAGAAAGGATTGTTGAAAATCGAGACGTTCCTCTTCCACTAATTCGCTACCTTCTTGTCTTTGAATGAAAACAAGAAAGATATTGCGCCTGCTATCGTAAAGAATTATTCTCAAGCGCCTATTGGGAAAATCGTTGTTACTGCCGGGGGGTGTAGATGAAACTTGGTGTGAAATGCAATGATGATATGTTAGAATTGTCTACGCTAGAGCCAGCATGAAGAGCAGACACTAGAATAGTGGCTTCATGCCATACACTGTTCTAAAGTTCCGCTTTGCACTCTATTGTCATTTTAGCATCTGATCTGATGTCTTATTGCTACTTATATCAATTCTTTTCAGAAATAGATGACATTTGTGGATGATTGCAGAACCTTTTTTAAAAGCCAAAAACATTCCTGTTCATTTTTGTTGGAGAAAAACTCTCTTTCTTCCAGAGTTTACGCAAACATTTGTAAGCAATTTCATGCACTGACAGGGTTGACACCAACATCTTATTTCTATGGTTTATATCAAAAAAATCTTCCTGGCGAGTATCAGGAATAATTATAAGTACTCGAGGGGTTAGGTGAGGGAGAATTAACTGAATCAGACAATCAAAGAGTGTGAAAAGTTTTGTCTGTAAGTTGTATAACCACGAAGCGGAGACTACTGATACGGTAAGGAATGTATTGTTTGGGAAATCAAAAAGCCTGAGAAATAGCCTCCAACTAGTGATCGCCTTAAATGCATGCATGTAAAGCGAGCACACTACCAAAGCCTTGATAGGAGACAGGCAAACATTTGTAGCCCTTATTCGCATGTCCAACTTGACATGGGATGGAAGTTGGATGGTTGGGTTGTTTGGTGCCGATACTTAATGAATTTAGATCCAATTCCAGAGGCTGCCTAGATTTGGTGCTTGCACTGCACAAAAGGTTTGTAAAACAGAAAAGATGTGGATGCAAACGAGCCAGTCTGCGTATGTCTGGACCTCTGCAAATGCAACATCTTAAAACAAAGATTTGATGTGAAATAATAGCTAAAAACAGAGGAAATTCGAATTTTGGGAGAAAACGGCGTGATTTATTTAAATCAAGTGGTTTTATTATCACAAGTTGCTACTATATTTAAATATATCAGATTATGGTATATTTTGGTTTATTTAAGCAACATTCCCGCTTGAACACTGATTACACAAATTTGGGAAAAATTTGGTGGGTCCGCCATTTTGTCGCCATTTTGACCTATTAAAAGGCCATTTTACATGAAGGCCCAGCATATTTTTCCGGATTCAGCATACTCGAAATAGGTTAAAAAAACTATGCTGGACCAAATAATAATTAAATGCGTTAGAGTTTTTTTTATTGTAAATCGGACCAGACTACAGGGTCTCACTAGATTTTTAAAACCTGAGTCTGTGGGACTCACGATTTTAGGAAAGGTTGCGTCCCAGCTAATTTGATAAGTCGCAGAATAATAAGGCCTGAGTCCCATTTACTAAGTCACTCATTTCAAAACGATAAATTTTTGAAACCAAAAATGTCCTTTAATTGAAATAATTCCAATGTCCTTTATTACGATGGTTTTGATTGTAAAAATTTTTAAAAATTCAAACCGAGAAAAAAAAAAATAAAAACAACAATCAATTAAAAAATCCGAAAAACGTGACGTCACAATACGCGCATGAAACAAACAACGTAAACGCACGAACTATTCAAATTTTTTAAATTGTTTTTTACAGTGAACAAATTGGAAAATTATAGAATTAAACATTCTTTTTGGAAGAATTTATTCGATGTGTAAACTCTGGGACATTTTTACTCACAAACTTAACATGATTAAAAGTGCTTCGCGCACTTTTATTCAGTTTGTGAGTAAATGTCCAGAGTTTACACATCGATAAATTCTCAAAAAAGAATGTTTAATCCTATTAATAAATGAATAAAAAATTATACACAATTCATGTAAAAATACATAGCCACGATGGTTGGCGAAAGTGTCACTTTTTTCATGCATAACAGAACTAGAATAAATACCTGCTAGTAAATAATAATTCTATCCAAATACTAAGCTTCACTTTCATTTCACCGCATACTGAAACATGAAAATTGGTGTTTCACTTTCGGTCTCTTGGACCACAGAAGTTTTGGTTAAGTATAAGCAGTATGACCCGAAATAAAAAAATTCAAATTTTCTCGAAATTCGGGACGCGTCTAAGTTGAGTCGCGGACGCACCGTTTTAAACATGTCGCCGTCCCAGCTCAATTGCTGCCATATATTACACAGATTCTTTGCATTAATGATAACCCTGGTGGAGATATTAGTTGTGTCTTCGGCCCACGTAGTAAATGGAATTGTCAAAAATATGCCTCGTTGCCATTTTGTTTTACGAACCTAACAAGTTTTGTCAAAAATTGAATTTCATATGCGTGAACAAGTAGAGGCACTGAAACATTTGGGAAAGATATCATTAATTAAGAGTCCTCCAGGACAAACATGTTGTCTAACCAGGGATGTGAGGAACTAAATCACCATCCCCTGCTAAACATAAATTCCCAACTAAAACAACAACACATTTACTTTAACAAATACAACACACTGCGGTTAAAACAAACATTTTCATTGGTTTGGAGCTTGAGCATGACTGAATTTGTTTTTCAGTCTGCTGAGAAGGCGCCACTGAAACCTGCAAAAATAGTGCTAATGCAGCCAAGGGTTGTAGAGAAGCGGAGTGTATCGTAAACCTTTGGCTAATATAGATATCTGTTCAAATGCAAAAAAGCCAAAATGCACCTTGACAATTCACAAACACATGTATCTGTAATCTCAGTGAGATGGTAAAGGCTAAATATTTGGACTGGTCCGCCTTACCATCTCAGACCAATGTCACACAACCTTATTCGGGAAAATTTGCCTCAACTTCCGTCGCTGTTGCGATTTAAAATAACTTAAACTGAACATCCTGGCCCGCTCAAATTTTTCACTGTAGACATCCTACTAACTCCTGTCCACAATAACAACTTGCATTCCTTACCTTTTCTAGTGTTAAATCCCAATTTAAATCAGGTTGGTGATTTTCACGTCCATTTTCAAGATTTTGTGCTTTCTCAACACTGAAGAAGTTCCAAATTGATAGTTGTACTATCAACTAGTCTTAGGTAAACAGACCTTGTTTCTTTTACTTTCAAAATGATTACTTGTTCACAAAGCATTTCACAAATCATGAAAAAACAAATTACACAAATAGAAAACTACGTAAATTTCAAACCAGTCTATCTGAAAACATTTTTTAACGCGTTCTGTAACCTCAAGACTAATCTATAGTACAAACTTCAATTTGGAACTCCTTCAGCACAAAAATGGCCGTGAAAATAACGACTTGATTTAAATTGGGATTTAACAACTATGAAAAGGTAGAAATGCAAGTTTTAATTGTGCAGGGAGTTACGTAGGATGTCTAAGGGTAAAAATTTGAAAGCGGGCCAAGATGTTCAGTTTTAAGTTATTTTAATCGCAACAGGCGACGGAAAGTTGAGGCAAATTTTCCCGATAAGGTTGTGTGACATTGGTCTGAGATGGTAAAGGCGACAGTCCAAATATTTAGCCTTTACCAATCTCCCCTGAGATTAATGTTTATCTGTATTTTTTTTAAAAAAATACTTTAATATTATTTATATGATTCTTATGGCATTAATCACTTGACTCATACGGTCCTTTGTTTTACTTCAAAATATAGCACGCCGTCGTATCAATCTTGTAAAAGCACAAACCAAATGGACAAAGTACCTTTGTCTGAGAAATTCTGGGTTGTTGTAATTTAGTTTCCTGCGGTGCTCGCAATTCCTCATGCAGAGAGTGGTAGTGCTTTTGTTTCGTTGAGAAACGCCATGATAACACAGCTTGTTCAAAGTCGACCAACATTCTGGCAAAGTATTATGCAATCCCTCGAAAAACTAAGCAGACACTTTGTTCGTTCATCCCGATCCTTTCTGAAAAATTCATTCATTCCAAGGAATATTTCGCTTTGGTGAACTCTGTAGAATAATGTCCAATTTTTGAAGTACATTAAGATTTAATAGTGAGATATTGTAAAAGGTAGTTATTAATAATATATCTCTTTTACTACTTCAGGTTCAAAGGCCAATATCACATTGTTACTGGAAATCCCACGTACGAGTTTACTATTACAATTATCAACCGGAATTTACTTTGTTTCCAAATCAACTTGACAGACATTTTTCGTATCAAATCTTTTTGAACTGAGTCAAAATGGGCAAAGAAAAACAGGGCATTCCTTACACGAAAGCTATTGCTAATCGAATTAAAGCAAAAGGGTCTACAGAATTGCGATGGTATGCAGATGTGTCAAAAACAGTGTAGAGATTGAAGGTGAAATTCATTGTATACAGTAAAACTATTGTTTATGGGCTAGATAACTTTCTTCATATTCAGGTGTTCTTTTGTCCCTTGTTTCCAAGATGTGTGAGATTTGTAAAGGAATATGATATTTTTAAGTTTAAATTTTTGAAAGCAATATATTGGTCATACAATAAAATTTTAAAATTGACAACAATTAACATTCCAAATACCTGAGAAAGACCATAATTATGTGTGTGTTTGTGTGTTGACACTGTGTTTGTGCAATTATCTTTCCATGATGTCTTTTTAGAATGGCTTCAATGTCACATTGATGTGCGGAATCCAATCAAGAGACGCTGGTTACTGTTTGCACGAAAACCCGGGATAAATAACATGATGACTTCTCAAAGTATGTGTTTCAATAAAACCTCTTACCACAACTACAGTTTGTTATGTTGCAAGAAAGTTTAATTGATTATCAGATTTCTTTCTCTGGAATTATCATCATTTTGTCATCATATTAATCACAGATAATTTTCATAATGATATTAAATATTTATTTTTTTTTTTTGTTCAGTACTTACCTGTAGTTTATAATTATGGTACATAGAGAAAGAACAGATCAGGTCTGGTGATGTTGAGGTCAGACCTAGTGCAATTTTACGCTATCTGGTCTAGCGCAACTGGTTTAATACTTTAGCTCACCTGAACCAAAAAATTTAGGTGACCTTTTCTCGATCACCTTTTTGTCTATTGTCTGACGGTTCGTCTATCTGTTAATTTTCACATTTTTGACTACTTCTCGCAGAACTGCTGGGCCATAATTCTAATCCAAACTCTTATAAATCATTCTTGAGTGAAGGGAATTCAAGTTTGTTCAAATGAAGAACGCGAGATAAAGTTTCAGGGTCATTAACTATTCCTACCAGGATGGTGAAATATCTTGCAAATTATACAGACCATATTTTTCTTGATCCTTGTGTTGAGACATGTTCATGTGACCAATTCATGTGGAGAGCCCTTGGGATCGGTGACCTTGGCTCCCGCTAGTCTAAAGCCCGTTCATGTGGCAAGAATTTTGCATACGTGAGTAAATAATAAACATAGGTATGTAAATTTACTTAGGTGTGCAAATATGGCAACATGAACCGCGTTTTGCACACGTAGAAATTTGCATGGTGGAGGCAATTTTGCACTGATGGAGAGGTCGTGCAAAAGGAATTTACATATGTGTAAATTTACAATGCTATGCAAATGTGGAACATGAACGCAAAGTAAATTTACTACATAACAACTCTAATGGTCTCGCTCCCACATGGAGTATTGATACTTGACCCCCTTTGTCACAGTGGACCAAATTATCTTTGCATAATATATGTAAACATTTTTTTTCGCTCATTTTTGAATTTTTTATCCTTGCTGATCATTTATAACTTTTTTCAACAATTTTTGTCCAACATACTCCTTAAACTTTGTCTTGGCATCTTTACTCTCGGCAAACCAATAATTTAACTTGTACTCAAATAAAATGACATTTAAATTGTCCTACGAAACGTATTGTCTAGATCCATCAATGAATTTCTCCGAAAATGTGTGCAAATAACAAATTACATATGGTCCTTTTTTCCACGTGAACGCATAGTAAATTTGCTTTTACACAGGGGAGTAAATTTACACACCAATGGCAAATTTACTCCTGGAAGTAAGGTTGGGCACAATGAACAGGGGCTTAATGATTTTGAAAACTTTTTGAGACTCCCACCTAAAACCATAAATATCCTTGTTTCTTGTGACAAAGTTTATTTGACACGTGTGAGGCTCCTGGGGTCCGACTGCCTATGCCCTTAAAAATTGTATTTAATATCTTGCAACTATTGAGAGCCCCCAACCTAGACCATATAACTTTCTTTGTTCCTCATATTGTTCCTTGAAATATGCGGAGAGGCCTTTGGGGTCATAATGACCCCGCCTTTAAAATTTTTTTAAACATTTAAAATCAAATATGAAGATCCCCACCTTCACCCTTATGTTTTCTTGTTCATCGTATCAAGACAATTTTAAGAATACTTATAAAATAGACCCAGGGGCCTGTGCCTGACCCCAGTTTATCATACTAAATGGATCCTGTCTTATTTTCTTATAAATATTGATGAATGTTAATTTATGGGTATTGGAAGATGACAGTTTTTAAACTCTAGTCCATACTCTTTGAATAGTAGCACATTGTAAATCCAAACTTCTGCTTTTTTTGAGCAAAAGTGTTCAGGTAGCGAGATGTTGCCCAATGGGCCTTTAATTGATAATGAATTGGCCGAGTTCTCCTTCAGGTCCTTTGTAACCTTTGATAATTTACTCTAATCATTGCAGAGAATTTATGGACGTTATCTGAGCTTCTGAGTAGGAGAATTTTGGTACCAAGCGAGTACACTGTACACGTGTATACGATACATTCGTTCCGCGAACACGTCCACATGAAGCCACACAATGTGGAAATCATTACCTTCTTTTTAAGAATCAGGACCAGACTACTGCTCCACGTGCTGAGAGAGCACCCCAAAGGTTTCCATAAATATTGTTTAGCGGTTCTCGACTAACAAATTCTCGTGGCACAGTCTACTCACCGCCATGCTTGTACATGTCGTCTCAATCACTGACACACTCTCGATTAGAACTAATTGTTTATACTAGGGGTGAAACGGTATACTGCGGTATCTGTTCTCCGCGGTCTAAAATGTCCGGTTCGGTTACGGTACAAACTACTTAATTTTCGGTTTGATACACGTAATTTTTTTTTATTGTTTAACTAAGCTTGCATTTTTGCTAATTTTATGATCTAAGTCAGTAGTTGGAAGAAAATGTTTTTTGTATTCATGTATTACTTTCTTGAGTCATTAAGTAAATTTATTGTTTGGAGAAAATTTGCTTAAAATTATTTTAAAAGTTATTTTTTATAGGGATCAATCGTATAAAAAATAACCTATTCAGTTAGTGAAATATCACGATATATGTACGTGAGTAGGCATATATCGTTTCACCCCTAGTTTACACATTCCTTTCTATGACGTAGTCTAAGGTAATTTTTAACAAGCTACCTGATTCGGTGCAGGGGACTTGTCGATACAAAAATCACGCTAACGTCGCCAACAGTTGTAGAGAAGCGGAATGGATTGTTTCTATGTTAAACATTAAAGATATGAATTCTCTTTTAAAGTCTTTGTAAACACAAATTATGTAATTATGTGTTGATTGTTTTGGTTGCTTTCTCATCTATATTTGACATTCTTTTATATGATGGTATTCGTAGAGGGCAATCCAAATTTTTTTTCAACTGTTCCTTTTCATGGTTTGCATGTCAATAAAATACTTCTTTTTTTGAAAACTTGACATTGCGCATGCTCAGCCTGGTAAGATAGTTTGTCAGTTTTCATTATGAAAACTTTTAGATACAATAATGAAAGTACACATTTCATTTGACATTTCAGTACAATATAATTTTGATGGGGAGCCCCGGGAGTGGTAAGTCGACGGTGGCACGGATCTTGGCCGAGAGATTGAACCGACCGTCCATTGACATCGATAACGATATCCTTGAGCCATTGTGGGGAGTGAAAGTGTCAGACAAGGTAGGTGTTCATAACTCGTGTCAATGTTTCAGATTCATCTTCATATTTATCATAGACTATAAACAGATAGATCTGCAACAGTAGAAGAGGACCAGGGAACCTTGCACTCAATCTTCACCATTGGCAGAAAATGTCCCAGGTTACTGGGGCTTGGGTACAGCACAATATTTTAACCAATGCTGGTCTTTTCGATTATCGTTTATGACTGAAGGCTTAATGCCACAATGATGTTCATAGATCAGCACTCAGGTGGAAATTAATTAGCCCACTGTCATCTGTGAGCTATTTTAAATTTAGAGTTGGCATTTCAAAAATGT
>CAJDSM010133094.1:0-12920 GCA_903981925.1 Ostrea lurida | reverse complement strand
TAACCTTCTCAAGCAGCCGGGATCCTGTAGAGAAGGAAAAATAACAAATGACCATTACAACAACATCTAAATCATATACCAACGATAAAAACAATAACCATATACACAAAAACAACGACCACAAACGCCTCTCCAAGCTGCTCTGGATCCTGTAGTGATGATATTAAACAATAACCATTAATTAGTCAGCCAGCTAGAAAAGGAGACTTAGGAGAAACATTGAATTAACATCGTTAACTAACCTTGTGGCACATTTATGTTCGATGCTCCTTTGCTCCTTTCATGAAGTTAACTCGTGTTTGGTACTGCGCTCTTTACGACCCATTGGACAGGTTTTCTTTCCGAGTGATTTCAAAAGCTTGTAAGCATGCCTTAATTTGAGAATTGAAATGGCAGTTCATTTGCAGTTCCATTTCTCCCAAAAATATAAAGAAAGAGTATGAAATGATATAGGTTTTATATGAGATTCAATTGAAAATTTTGATAGTGAATGAACTTTGACATGCTTTTCATAGCCAGTACTTTGCAATTGCTACTGTAGAATCCACAGAAATGAATACTACCGAATGGAAAACATGGGAACAAGAACAGCAACACCGCTATTCAATAACAAAGAGAAGCCTAGAACACGAGAGGGGTGAAAGGCTGTAGACTGTCAGATATTTAATACAGACAATTATACTGTTATCTACTGGGTAAAGTAAAGTACACATATAATGATATTACAAGTACAGTCTTGACATAAAGCAAATTTTTATGGCATAATTCTTATAATTCCCTGGTAGCCTTTATGTATCTTTCAAACTACTTTAATCTTGTATAAGGTTATACATGCACTACAGGTTCCTAATTCTGAAGTAGATGCTTTTTACCTGCTTCTTGGGATTCCGAAGTCCTCTTGCAGATGACACATGGTAGTTTGGAGTCTATCTCTTTCATGTTGATTTGAATTTTAAACATTTTGCCATTCATTTCAGAGAGAAGGTTAGATCAGGAGCATCAAATCAACCAACTTTTCGCTAAAACAAAATGATACTGTCCTAGCTTTCTTTCAAGTACAGATATGAAATGGTGAACACGAATACAGTAATGTAATAATGACTTTTAAATATTACGAACATGTATTCTCCTTTATTCCCGGGATATCACTAATTGAAGCATAATTTGTTATTAACAACTGTGTTTTCTACGCCGCTGGTCGATTAGTGACGTCACAAAACTACGATAAAGTAATTACGTCGAGTTTGTGTACAAACGACTCTTGGACTCTGCAGACTGGACTGAACACAAAACAATGGTAAACATTAAAGAATGAAATATTGATATTGTGGAAAAATTATTTTACTTTGTTTAAATTTATTCAGCTATTTGAAAGAATTCTTCTTTCAAACATGATTTCTTGGTGTATTGTTGTATGCAACTCTTCTTATGCATACTTGTGACGTTGCGTACTATAGTGACATGGCTTATATGATTCAAAGGTAATTGTAGAAAGAAAACAGGAATAAGGGGGATACATTGGTGATTAAAAAAGAAATCTCCCATTGGGTTTGTGGTTTGAATATGATTTATAATCCAACACTTTGGTTGTTTTCCTATCCCTAGCCAAGGCTCCGGGATAGAAAACATCACAGCTCATATAAGGATAATAAATCATTATCAAACCAACGAAACATATGGGAGATCCTATATATAGAGAAATAAGAATCAAATGTATGCAAAATAAAATGCATAATCACTATGACCAAAAAAAGGAGTGGCCATCACAACATTAGGTTGTGACAAATATTACATGACTTATAAAGATCCCATCACTTTCAGTGAACTAATCTTTCAGTAACGATCAAAGTAATTAGAATCTTGATCTTGTACATAAAAATACTAGCAGTGGCGGATTCCAGGATTTGTCGAAGGGGGGGCCCAGTCCCGTAGAAAAAGGAGGAATATGTTAAGGTTTGGGTAAAACCAAAGTGGGGGATAAGGGGGCGGAAAACCCCCGGAATCTCTCTCTGGTTTTTAGAAGCATTTTAAAAGTTACTTTAGAGGTTAATTTAGCTATATATTATACAGTATATAGTTAGTTTGGTCACCAAAGGGGGGGGGGGCCCTGCCCCCCCCCCCCCACTCCTTAAATCCGCCACTGTCTACGCATCAAAGAAAAGTTAAAAGACCAGTATTGATGTTTATTTCTCTGGTCTTTTTCAGAAGTGGGGGGTGCATTTATTTAACTGCATTTTACACATACCCAGAGTTAAGGAAACTGGCTTTGCATCCAATACATACTCTTTTTCTTCTTTCTTGGTATCTACAAGTTAAAAAGTGATAATCAAAGCATGTTAGAAGGGCGTTGTAAATATGTAGCGTGACTTGTCTAACCCATCGTCGAAAACGGACTAGGTAGTGGGTCTCCGGGTAGCATAGTGGTTATAGCACTTGCTTCTCACTGCTACAACCCGATTTTGATCCTCATGATCAGCAGTGGTTGCATGTGAGAGGGTATGTTGGTCGCCCACTCGGACACGTGGGTTTCCTCCCACAAAATGACCCCCTCACACCAAAATCTGTGCAAGTCGGTAAAATAGCTAGTTTATAGCTAATGTTAATTGTTGATTTATATGCCCAACGTTCAAAATAAAGATTATTTATTTTAACCCACAGTTGGTTGCACTAGAAGTGGGTTTTTGACAATGTGTCTGACCTTTTGGCCTTGATTTTCTCAGTCCTGTATCTGTCTGGGATTTGATCTCTCTCTTTTGTTTCTGCTTGGCTTTAGCTGCGGGACCTAGTCCTATCTGCCTGGGTCCTAGTCTGACAGGTGCCCCTAGATTCAGTGAGCGGACGAGGTGATCTTGGAATGCCACTGCTGCTAAAGTGGTAGATGATGCCCCTTCCTGAAAATTGTTTCACAAAGTACGTAATTTGATGATGCCCCTTCCTAAAAATTGTTTCACAAAGTACGTAATTCATCTCGTAATTAATTAACTCACATAGTTATCAACGTCCTTCTTTAAAAAAGAAAATGACGCGTTTCTGTTTGAAACCTCTGATTGTCCTCAGCACCTTGGCTCTTTAGCCATATTTTCATTTTAACCTACAGGAAAAGTATAATGGGTTACCTTGTCTTGTTTCTGTGAGACTGTTGTTTTCTTTGTATAAGACATATCGATGACGAGAGCTATTCTGCAAAAACAAGTCACAATACGTCAAAAACCATGACTGAAGCTCTTATCGCAAAGTTCAGTGCGAGAAACCAAGGTAAATAATGCAAGGTAATGGATAAGTCAAACAATGTGTGATTCGTAGATATTTTCGTGGTCAGTTAATCGTAAACTAAACTCCTGTAATGAAATGGGTAAAGGATTTCCAAATACTCTTTTAGCTGTTTACTGGAAACAAACAGTCAAAGCATGATCAACTAATTCGTCATGATCGTGATAAGAGCTGATCTTTTGAAGAACGAATTATCAAAAATAGAAAGATGGTGGAACACGAGTCTGCTGAAAGAATAGCAGACGTTTTTGCAGATTTCCAGTGCTATTTCAACAAAGAACAAGATTTGAAGGAGGTGCATAATAATAAACATTTCAAATTTTAGTAAGAATAATGGCTATAGGGTAGATTAGATAAAAGTTAAGGTCTATCTCCACTTCTGTATGAATGCGTTTTCGTTCCCTTCTCTCTCAGATTCTGATCAAATCTACTGAATGATACAGCTTCAAGTCTCTGTCACTATTATGTATGATTATTTTTGGGTAAACCCATACAAATGTACAAATAAAGGTATCTTGTCAGAATTAGTCTTGGCTACCCTGTCCATTTTGCCTGTTAGTCCAGGCGATTTGTGCAGATTTTTGGCAGAATTACTCAAAGGGTGACAAAAATGTACTATTTTGTAGTGCATGTACCTGGTAGTTGGTTTGAGTTGCTGACCATCAATGGATCCCGTAAACTTTTAAACACTGTTAACTTAAGATTCCTGAACTGTCAATGTTCACAGTGAAAATATTAAATTTTCATGAAATTATCACTTTATTTAATGTCAATGTGGTTTTGTTCATATGCAGTTATGAGGCCATGGTGTACTATGTCATTCACATGCGCTTACTATGCTTGAAATATCATATATATTGTCACTTTAACAGGAGATCCGATCAACTGTTCGTGATTTAGAACAAACAGCAAGAGAGATCCATGCAGTTCTGCAGCAAGTACATCAGAGGGATGGAAGTAAAAATGGTGTGCACATTTACAGTTACTTTAATTTTGTTGGTGCATTCAGTGTCTGTCTAATATTTACTACATTTCATCTTGAGTGCTTTTTAAATCTGTATGAAGTATCATGTCCCCTCCCTCATCTTTTGAAGATGAATGGCTTATTAAATGTATCTTGCACATCTTTGTCAATGGATCTGTTGGCCAGTAGACAACATGTTGTAAATTTTATTAATTAAATATTGTAGATACATAGCCTCTTCTCTTGAAAGTCATCAAACTTCATACATACTCATTGTTTCTATACCATCCATTTTTGTATACTGTTTAAAAGAAAATCATTTACCAAAGGAATGATTTCATATGATGACACATATATACATTTCCAGTCAATAGTTCAAAGTCACCAGATTTCAAATTGGGGTAAAAGAGGGCATGCATGTTTTACAAATATTTCTTATTAAAATGTTCTTCAGTTGCTGACATATGCAAGTGCACTGAGCCACATTTTGAAACAGCAAGGAAGCAGTTCCAGGAATTAAGTTCAAAAGTACCAGAAAATCAGTATTATAGGTACTAGTACCACTATTTTCTAATGTTGCATGTAGACCATTTGTTGTTGAGTACTGTACATACACCTTAGCTTTTGTTGTTTGATTATTGTTGTTTTTATGGATGGAAAAATAACTGACATTAAATTTTGAATATAATATTGAAACAAAATTGGTATTATGATTGAATGCAAAGGAGTTTTGCTTGGAAAATTTTAAAATAACCTGCACTCCTAGTCTGAAACTACATTGTATATGGCTTATAGAATTCATTTAATGGGTCATTTTAAATCGGTTTATAATTAAGGAAGTGATGACTTGCATCATAACAGAACAAGTGATGATTTCAGATTTGCAAGAAATGATAATGGTAAATATATGAACAGTAAAGTTTTAAAGAACAAATAATGGAATGTAATTAACCCTCTGTAGATAAATGTAATCACAGGCTGTTTTTGTCTTTCATATTCATTTCTGTGTGCTTGTTTTTTAGGTTTCATGACCATTGGAAATACGCACTTCAAAAGCTCTCATTTCTATCGGCTCTGATTACCTACCTCAATACAGAGAAACTTGTTTCAAGGGAGGAAACTGCGACAATGCTTGGAGGTTAGATTAGATAGAGGCAGTCTACATGTATAGGTATTGTTTTACAAACGCATTAGTTACTGTTATGAGGAATGTTTGACATTGTAGTAAAGCTAAAACAAGGGGAAGGCTTTCACATGGACCTAGATGACTATCTGATTGGTTTGTTACAGATGGCAAGCGAACTGGTGAGTAGGTTTTAGTTTAAATCTTTATCCGTTTCTTCATTTTGTACAAAGTTGTATTTAATACAAAATATGCAAGATAATTTGATTATTATGCCCTCATACTCTGAGATGGGTCTAGGGGGGGGGGGGGGCGTAGTGTTGGTGTACTGCTGTTTCACTTAAACTTTAAACCTTGAATCAGAACTTTGAATGGATAGTGGGGCTTTCGGATGTGTTTGCTACAGGGGTTATAGTTCCTTTTATAGACTCTGAAAGTTCGTTTTTGGCCTCTTTGCTTCAAATTTACTCATTCAATTTATTACCTATCTATGGTATGAGGATTATATTGAATATTGTTTGCCATGGACCCAATTGTTACTATTGCCATTATTTATCTATTATTCTTAACAAAATTTCTGACCATGACGCGTAAATAGCATCAAAAAAGTATGGCAAACAAACTATAAAGAATTACAACATTTGGGACATTGTTGTCAGACATTTTGACTGGCATAATAAGAGAATCTGTCGGGACATTATTGTTTTTAGGCAGACTTTGCCCATGTCTGACAGGATTTGGAAAACTCTGCTATAACAAGATCCTTTCATTAAATTTGATATAAAAATTATGACATCATGATCTTGGCCTTTGAGTTTGACCTACTTTTAGTAAAATTAACCATGGCCATAGATTTTCAATGCTTAGATAGTGATTGTGACAAGACCTGTCTTTTGTACCAACATTTTTTACCTTAAGGTTTGACTTACATCAGAAACATTTAACCTTGGTCATAACTTATGTTAGCATTGTGATACGGATTTCATATGTGAACTCCTTGTGACAAGACTTTGTTTTTGTACTAGAATTTATTTGTTATTTTTCAAAGGCATTAGTGCTTTATAAACACATCTTGTTTCTTAATTTGTGTAATATGTGTACAGCATGTATGTGTATGCTCCTGGATATATCCTTCTTTCAATAGATTACAAAAGTGCTCTACTGATTGTTTACCAATTCTACTGGTTGTTTATCAATTTTACTGATTGTTTATCAATGTACCCTTTCAGTCAAGGCTGGCAGTGAACTCCGTAACAGCTGGAGATTTCAACCGACCAATGAAAATCGCTAAATTTGTGGCCGAGCTGGATGCTGGATTCCGACTTCTCAACCTTAAAAATGACGCACTCCGTAAACGATTCGATGGACTGAAATACGACCTGAAAAAAGTGGAAGAAGTAGTGTATGACTTATCTATCAGAGGTCTTAAACCCACGGAATGAAGATGGAAAAAGGCTAAACAATGTGTGTTGGTGTAAACCACAGCAATGATTCAATGTCCGACAAAGTGACATCTGTATGTTTTATGTTTATACTGAATCATGTTCAGTTCATTCTGAGTGCAGAATGACGACAATGACAATGGTCAACATCTAGCATGTTATATAATTATGCTGTTACAAGGACGTTACAACATTCACTGAAATTCAGACAGCACTTTCTTTGGCTGTAGCTGTAGTGGAGGGGCAGATTAATGTTTACAATGTTTACAGAGTATGTTTGTTAATATACTGACTACAAGGTACCATCATGTTAAAAACTTAGCAAACATTTTTGTTAAGATGTAAGCTAATATTTTAATGTAAAATTCCAAACTTTTAACTTGCTTTTCATTTCATTGTGTACAAAATATGCACATTCAGTCTATGTGATTTTAAATATAATCCTGTACTGGGTAAATTTTTCTTTGTTTATTATCCATGTATTTGTATTAAATCTTTGAAGATCGTATGCTTCAGTTGTCTTATCAATATTTTAAAAACATTTTTATAACATTTTTAATGCTTTAAAGACTTTTACATACAAGTTGTGAATGTTACACTGGTACACATACCAAGTAAACTGGAAACTGGTAAAAATTGACGTGATATTTGGGTTTTTACGGTAAGTCAAACTTTTTTGGACAAGGCCAAATCTTTTTGTATCGATATATATAATGCTCCCTCAATATATTGCCAACTTTCAAGGGGAGGGGGGGGGGGTATATAGAAGGAGCACTGTACACCAAATTAGAAGTTATTTCACTACATGTATTTTTGCATTGAATGCATAATGGCGTGTAATTTTATGGTTATTTTGTGCTCATCTGTAGGTTTGTGAAATCGTTAAAATGATTGGGGGGGGGGGGGTAGTCCCAAAATCAGGGAGAGAATGTTCAGCTTAATTACACGTAGCTGTTGAGGTGGCATTACAGGTTTTGACACGGAATAGATATCTTGCTAGCAACCATACTTGACAATTCTAATTTTTTTATGAAAACTGCTGTAACAAATTAATTTACCGTAAGAGCCAGCATTGATATTACAGAAGTGCTACAGATATTATACTATCTGCTTGTTTTTGCAGATCATGAATGGTCCGTAATTAGATGCTCTTTTTTCATGCTAGAATTAGCTTTCTTACGAAGTTGAATTATAAATGTAGCCCATTTTCATTTGGACAAAATAAGGTTAGTGGGGAAAAAAGGATAAATTTTATATTAAACTTCGTAACAATAGTACTCAAATGTATCTTATAGCACAAGGGTTATCATGACCTTGAACTAAATAATTTGAATAAGTTTTAAGGTCACAGGGAGAAAAGTTCAAGATTGTTATCCAAACCTTTATCCTTTTGAATGGAGAAATAAATAGCGGCAATAATTGTATAGTCTTTGTTCTTTAAAATCTTATTGCACGACTGGTTAGCTAAATGGGTTTAATAACATTTCTTACTGCCAGTATGTAGATAATAGGTTCAAACCAAGCAGTAATTTATTATTTTTTTTTTTTCTGGTTACTTTCTATGAAACTGTATTTTTTTTTCACAAAGTAAGTTAAATTTGAATTAAATTTTATACATATAACATTCATCCTACCCATAATGCCCTGTGTTTTAGCACACAGACCCCCTACCGTTTGACACACAACTTATCCCCATTTGGTATATTCCACATCCGCGATTACAGCGCAGCCTAATTACATCGCCCAATAAGTGCACATTTATCATGAGAGATTTCATTTAATAAAAATGATAGAATTTTAAAAATGAAATAATTTTGCAACGTGCATATTACAGGTATATAGAAAAAAGAAGGAAAACTTGAATAGAACACTTTAGTATTTACAAACGGGATACATTGTTTGGTTTGAAAGAAAATATCGACGCTAAATGTGACGTCACAATGCACAATTGATGTCGACTGGCGTTGTATTCCTTGCGTTAAATGTAAAGTAGTTCACGGTAATTTCCAATCCCACAATGCCTACATGGAAGAGGTTAGTTTTTGCATGCGAAACAACCTCTGGTGGAAGTTTGATATAACATTGTTATATGTCCTCCATTTTCCATTCAATGTCCGCATTCTCTCATTTGTTGTCCAAGAAATAATTTCATTTCTGAAGATACATGAGATTATGACCTGCAAGGCTTTACACAAGCACACATCATGAAGCGCAGTAGAAATCTATTTTCGTAATTACATTCCACTTTCACTTCTGTCTCACTATTCCCAGCTTTTGAAATAATAATGCAATGTCTATCAAGATTTACGTGTACATCATTCAAATACATGAGGAAATGACTATAATTCAAATAGTAAAGACAGTCGAACCTTGTTATCTCGACCTTGATGGGACTGAGAAAAAGCTTCGAAATATCCAATATTCGAGATATCGAGGGTAAGAAAATAGGTGGCTGGGACTTCCCAACAACTTTGAGCCATGGTATTTGAGATATCAGTAGTTCACCTGTACTTGTATTTATGTTTAATACAATGGGGCTATATTAACTGCTTATTGCATGAGGTTTACCATGTGTTTGACTGTGGTGTTTTAGTTTACTGAATGGAAAAATATGAAATCATTTCCAAGCCATACATGTGACAGTGTGTAAATGGGAGACAACAATTGGTTTTGTGTGTATCATAATCCAAGAACTGAGGTCATTTGGTCAAGGACACTGTCAAACTTTTCGACCAATTCATTATATTGAACTGCATGAGACTAGGCAAAGGCTGCATTGGGCATATTTTACATATATATTGTGAATCATGAACCTCACACGAAGGTCATAAAAAATGATGATGGCAAGATTTAGAATTCCTTTCTGGTGTGCAAGTATGTAATTCCTTTAGATGTGGATGAGGGGGTATTAACCAGGCAGCTTTAGGTACATGTAAACATTTGCATTATCAGAATTACTGTCGCAGAATGGTCATTTCAACAGCACTCCATGGTATTTGTGAAATACATAAAAAGAAATTGTAAAAACTTTCATGCATTCATTGGAGTAGAGCACCATGAAGTCTTTTGACCCGAGGTCATGTGTTGGTGACTTAAGTTTAGAGTGACAGTAAAGAGGATGGCACTAACTCTCTACAACTGATTATAGGAGGGTAAATATTTAGGATATATCACTCTGTATAAATGGGCTTTTTATGCCCATATAATTGGAGGTTCAGGGTATATAGTTTTTATTCTGTGTGTCTGTCTGCAATAACTTAGTTCATAACTAAATCTGAATGGACAATGATGGGACTTTTATATTTCACTTGTGTATTACTTGTGACGAAATTCTGGCACAAAAATTTTGACCTTCTCACCTTACACTTGGATTTGACCTACTTCTGAAAAACTTCAACATTTGCCTTCACTTTCAAGTGGCTATATATGGTTTTTATATATCACTTGTGTATTTCAGTTGACAAAACTTCTCTTTTGCTGGCAAAATATGACACTTTGACCACAGAGATAGCCAAGTTTTGAAAACTTCAACCTTGCATTTTGTAAGGGTTAGGGCTAGGACATAAATCATGTATTCCTTGTGACGAGACTTCGTTTTGTACCAACATTTTTTATCTCATGACTAAGGAGTTCAACCCTATTTTGGGGACATCTGAATATGTTTTACAAACATATCCTATTTGTCAATGTAACACTCGCCAAATAAGCTTTGTAAATGACAAAAAGATGTGGTACCAAAACTTAAATAGATTTACCGCATCTTCACCAGCCAAGGGTTAGATCCCCTCACCTCTAACCGGGGCGGATTGTAGACCCTCGGCAAGCGAAGACACATTTACTGCTACTTTGGATATCGGTCTGAAAGCTTGGTGGTGCTGAGCATGTGTACATTATGTGATGCCGGGCTTTCTGAGGTATCAATTTCTGGTCCTCCCTTGTACAGTTGTATTTACAAATCATTTCTTTGGACTTATTGCCCTGTAAAAATATCTTTAAACTTCAAGAGGTTCTTTCAGTTACATTTTGACCACTTCATCGAAAGCTTCAAAAGCCCTCTCCAGTCATTGCTTGCCAGTAAATCTGATAGTTGGTCATCAAGGACACCTGTCAGGGGTTAACCAGGGACAGAGGCCTGCTGGACAGGACCGGACATCACATTAGACATTTTTCTCGTCCTGTCAGTGGCAGCGTGATGAATACCTTGACACCTTGATACTCATCAAGTTCTCGTTATCATCACTGCGTCCCTAATGATTCCTTCCTCCTAATGAGCGTATTTACTTACAATTAAGTTCCCGATTATTATCATTTTCATTAACCTGATATATAAGGATATAAATTAACATTCCTATTAGGCTTGACAATTACTGTAATTTCTAATGAACGACAGTGGCATTTTGAGTGTTTTTCGTAACCAGAAATAAGCTAATAATTGACACGGATAAAATCATGGCTCTTGTGGGAAATGTGGCAAAAGTTTCAAATTAATTGGTATGTGTCTTGGTATTGACAAAGTCGTTGTGGAAAGTTGATTAGAATAACTTGTGTATATTGATCTTTTAGGCATTGCTTGTATTGTGGACTTTTAGGCATTGCTTGTAGTGTGGATGGTCAAATCTTCATTATTCTTTGTCCCTTGACAAGGTTACAGTGATAAGGAATTTATTATACAGGTATAGTTTTAAAGTACATTATATGTAAAAGTATAATATTTAGTAGAATTGTATATGTTTTGCATTAATTAAACTTGTACAGTAAGACACGTTTATAATGAACTTGCTTATAATGAGTTGACACATATTGTGAAGTGATATTTGTTCCCGGATATGAGAAGAAAGTATACCAAAAATTTCATTTGCTTCAACAAATTTTTGTAATGATAAGCTGTTTTCTTCTGACCCTGGAGGTCCACTATTGCCGTGTTTTACTGTATATATATTTAATATATGTTTAAATTTATTTTATTAATTAATAAAGTTTTTTGGAATTTATTACTGTTAAGAATTATACACTTTCTTCTCTTTCTCTCTCTCTTTATTTTTCTTCGCTTATTTTGTCATATGACATACAAAAAACAGATATTTATGTAATTCTTTTGAAGAATCAAACTTTTTTTTATTAAGGCATCATCAAAACTTACATTTATTTATTATTTTTTAATAATTGAGTTCTATTTATTTATTCCTTAAAATTAAATTTACCAAATTAATGCTTAACATTACAGTTTCAGTGTCCAATCATATTTATGCAAGAATAATGTTGGTATCGAAATTTTGTTCACGCTCTAGAACAGTTTCGTGATAATAAAATGCATGTTTTTAAAATGTGTATGACCTGACACGCCAAGTTTTGAAGCTTTTAATTCTTTTTTATGTAACAAGCTAAGTTAAGGACCTGCTCGCCCCTCTGGCCTGGCAGTTAATAACGATGATACGTACAGCAAGGGAGATATAATATACATAATAAATGTGACAGGATTATGTTAATGTACGCTAGATGTCACTCACCTGAACCTTGGCCTGACTCATTTATTTTGACAGATGAATTTTTTTTTTAATATAATTTTATTACTTTTTTTTTTATATTTCACCTTGGATGAGCATTTTCAAAGCAAATGTCCTTCATTGTGCAACATCAAAGACTGTTTTTCTGGGTTTTTTTTTTCTGAAATACTTGACTTTTTCAGTTGTGTTTCTCCATTAAATTAGATATATGAGATGTAGAGTTAATTGGGAAGGAATTATTCGGTGTTTCCTCAATTCATTTTTTTTAAAAAGACAAACTCTGATTGTTAAATTCTGAGATTAAAAAAACAAATCTTTAGAAATGAATATAGAAATCAAGTTTCTCAAATTGTTATTACATATTATTGCATATCAGATTGTTTTGATAATAACTGATGTCAATACAGGAGAAATATTCCCCACAACACACTCCTCTATTAAAGGATAAAACTAATTTTAATAACTGTGCACAGCATTTGCATCAAATTTATTTTATTCATTTTGTTTGTGGTTTTATGTCCTGTTGCGAATTTTTCACTCATTTTGAGATGCCATCGGCTGTAGATAAAGTGCCACAAATTTAAATGTGTGCTAGGCACGCGGGGCCATTAACCAGT
>CAJDSM010133065.1:0-11512 GCA_903981925.1 Ostrea lurida | reverse complement strand
GATATATAAACTGACAGTAACACAAACAGATTAAAGAAGGTTAACTCACAAAGTATTTAAACTGACAGGTACTACAACTTTATAAAACTGACACGAGTAATACAACGTATAATTAAACTGTACATTAATACACATTACAAAATGAACGTAACTACACAGATATAACAAGTGAAAGGTACCACAACGTATAAACTGACAGGTAACTAAACAGTAGAACTGAACAGGTAACACAACAAGTTAAAACTGACAGGTACATACACAGTTAAATCTGACAGGTTACAATTACGCAGTAATAAAAACATGACAAGTAACTACAACAGATATTAAAACGACAGTAACTTACAACATATAAAAATGACATGTAACGTACCAGCAGATATAAAAAAGAAGGGTAAACTACAGCAGTATAAAACTGACATGTAACATACACAATTATAAAACAGACAGATAGCTAGAGCAGTACAAATATGAGAGGGTACCTAGCAATATAACTGACTGGGAAATTACAGCACTTATTAATCTAGGTACTAAAACTACAGCAGTATAAAACTGACAGGCAACTTGAACAATGTAATTATGACAGGTATCTACAGCAATAAAAAACTGACAGGTAACTACAACAGTATAAAACTGACAGGTAACTTTATCAATTGAAAACTGACAGGTAACTTTATCAATATAAAACTGACAAGTAACCTCAACATTAAAAAAGAGACAGGTAACAACATCGAAACAATATGGAGATTTAACAACAGCAGTACAAAAATGACAGGTTACTAAGGCTATATAAATTGTGACAGGTAACTACAGCAGTATTATACGGACAGGTATCTAGAGCAGTATAATAATTATTTCATTCATATGTCGATTAAATATACTCCAGCGAACGAGAAAAATACACCACAGAGTGTTCCAAGTCTGCTTCATTCTTGGAAAATTAATTAACATAGATATTGACGGCAAACTAACAACTCAACTTTATGACAATTGGGACGATCATGAACTTCCCATATTTATGTAGCAATATTCCATAAACATCTGCATATGGTGTGTATGTCTCTCAACTTATTTGATACGCAAGATATTGTTCTGCAAATGAAGTACGTTTTGAAAATCGACGCAGGCTGATTACAAGTTGTTATGTGGCAAGGGTTTCAACTGTCACATATTAAAGACGAAGCATTTCACGATAAATTAATATGGTGTTATATTATAATTAGTTTACCAGTAATGGTATGCTAGTCGCCTAGTGCAGTATTGATTTTAAGGTTAAACTATATTGCAACAGAAAGAATATTTGCTTGTTTTCATTTACATCCATTTGTTATAAGACAACATATAAAAATCGAAAAAAAAACTCGAACAGTACTATTTTTTTTTTTAAATATTGACGAAAGTCGCCAAAAGTTTAATCGCAATTCCATGTTGCCGTAATAGTACAGAAGAATGCAATCAAGGGGCTTAATCAAAATCAACGTTGTTGATTTCCAGGCAGAACGACGTTTTCCAAATAAATCTTTAATACAGGGTAAGAGTTGATCCATCGGATTGTTATATTCAATTGACTTATGCATGTTTTTTAACTTGTTTAGAACTTTGTGCTTTTGTTTTAATACTATAAATCATTGATATTTTTTCATTTGTCGACTCATAAATATTTTCCACAACGGTTATATATTGTAGAGAAGGAAAGGCCGATGTCCTATAGGCTCTTGACGTATATAGAGATCATAATTCAGACAATAATAGATTTCGGAAAAAGATTGAGTATAATACCGATTATGTCGACAGACGGAGTTTTTTCCACTAAGCGACTGGCTTTTTTGGTATAGAAAAGTATGGAACGCGCAGTTTTTAGGGATCTTATTCACATGAATTTTCTTTCTACGTGGACGAGAGACAATCTCTGTATTATAGCCTCGTTAAACAAAAAGTATTGATTTAAATTAAGCTCGATACGTTTTTAATTTTAATCCGAGATTGTTTCGACATATTATTTATATTCATGGCATTCATTAATTTTCATTGAACCAAAAGTCGAATTGAATTAATTATTACTTTTTTATATATCCGTTTGCAAGATTACAAGCGACAAAAATAATATTCTATGAGAACAAATATTACTGAGAAATCAAGATCTAATTTTTGATATTTTTATTATATCTTAGATAACAAAATATACTACTGTTCATCGGAGATGTGAGCGCCGGAGGGGGAGGGGGCAAAGTATTGTTTATACGGGCCCCCCCCCCTGTTGTACCAAGTAACTTTGTTAATCTGCATAAAATGACAATCAACATAATTTAGAAAGTTTGTCCCCCCCCACCTGCGTGATTCATAGGAGGTTTGGCTCCTACCAACCACCGCTAATCTGGTATTCGACCTCTTTTTATTTTTTATTTATTTATTTTTTTTGTTTTTGTTTGTTTTGTTTTTTTTTTGTTGCTTGCTTTCACATATATATTAGAAGTCCCCCCCCCCCCCCAATATTTTGTGGAATTGCATTATAGTTTGCAAAGTTTGCCTCCCCCCGCCCCACACAACCATCAACACACCAACACACACACTTTCAGTGTTCGATGACCTTTTTATTTTTGTCAGCAAAATTTTGAAGTCCTCCCCCCCCCAGTTTTGTGATTTTTTTTTAAAGTTTAGCCTCCCCCCCCCCTCATTTTTTGAAACAGTACTATCGTCTTTTTTTTTTACCAGAGACAAAGTGACACGCATCCTAGCAACCAACGGGAATCCCACTTGCGCTCTATTGGTATCTTTTTCAAAGTATCTACGGATTATACCTTTTGGGACCTTTGGGAATGGCGTTGAGCATCAGAGCCGAGAAGTAGTGTGACAAGAGAGGTAAGCGTAGATTATTCCTTTATTCTAGAGGTACCACTGAAATCGTAAGCACTTTAATCTGATGCTAATGATTTAAAGATTGACATCGAGAAAGATTGGCTGGGAATTTTGCTTTCGCTGGCAATTAGAACTCCCAAGACAACACTCTAGCAACAAACAGCGATGAGTAAGAAGGCGACGCGTCTTAATTGGACCTCCTGGCCTAGAGAAGTTGTTTGTCCATCATATAACCATCACTGATTAACGAGTCTGGTACGGTGTCAGGGTACTTAGCCACCACTGCTCGTGTCCTGCTCGTGTCTCTGGCATAACATCTTCGAAATATGATTGGAATATGATACATATTTGCTGGTTCCTAAACGAGAGAGCAGTGTAATCACCACCACTTGAGCTATACGACCATTCATAGAGATATCACGTGATTTACATCTAGGCTTGACGCTGTTCCCCTACGCCACAAATTCTAAAATTCCTCTACCACATGAGTATTGGTACATCACAGCACACGAACAAGGGAAACTACTATCAAATACTACAATTATATTAAATGCAGAGGATCTCACAGCGAGAGTTCGACTTCATCACTAATTTGGAAACATTATGAAGTGGGCCTTTGATATTATATTCGCCTTTAGTTGGTGTGGTAATCTAACGGCGAATAGATTAAACTGCGACGTACTAAGAGACAGGATCAAAGACGTATTGCTTATTCAAAGTTTCGATGTATAGAACTCTAGAACTACACAGCACTTATTTCTGTAACAGCAATTGGTTTATGCTCATAACAACTAGCCCAATTAGATGATTTTGGGGAGAGGTAAGATGTTAGTCAAACGAAAAATTGTAGAGAAAACGAAAAATCCTCTTCACTATCAGTAACTCGTATTTACCTTATTAGGGGCAAGCTCATGCAACGAATCAAATCCAGCAGAGCATCGATGCCAAATGTCAATTTTCACAAATCACGCACTACTAGGCTAAAACAGAAACTCTATAAAAAACATATTCTAAGCATTCGGAGCATCACAGCCGGTGAACGGCAAAAAAAATCGATAGACAAATGATCGTGAGAAAAAATAGTTGTATTCTCTGTTGAAAAATAGTGATACCAACAGCAGGAAAGTTTTTATCTGAGGCACAGAGAATAATATTATAGACTAAATCACAGGAAAAAACTAATACTTACTGACTGTTGAATTGAATGAAAAGAGTTGAAAGATGACATAGTCGAAACTACTATTACATTAATTACACAGGTATTATGAAACCTTGAATATATTTTAGGCTATTGACGAGAATATGTCAAGATATAACAATTGAATGGTGTGATATATGGAATAATCATGTGACCTTACAGTTTTGGGGGTTCGTGTTTCGGCAGAATGAACAAGAATAACGTTAGTGACAATGAACAATCTAATATATCAATAATATGAGAGGAGCGACTTCCCTGTCAATTAATCAGATTTTTGAAACACAAAATAAAGAGATAGGTACACAGTAATGCCTCCCGTGCACTTGTTTACCCAGTATCCCGGGTATATGCAGGAGACGCTTTCTCTATATCGGAATCTCTATAACTATAGCCCTCTGCTGACACCACATAAAACTCTTCTATCCTCACGAATGATCCAGAAATTATAATACCCAAGGCACTCACAACACCAACTTATTAGTAAAAAAAGAGTCAGCAGAGATATATGTATCCTAATCAATTATCACCTCCAGGCTGTCTAGAGCATTATATCTAAATTCAGAAGACTAATTTTGTCAAGATCTCCACAGAAGAGGACTAGAAGATCTCAATGTCCCGATCCGCAGGAACCTGGAGACATATTTGAAAGAGTCTTCGAGTCGAGCAAAAGACCTAGTCCTAAACCATAACGTGAAAATACCTGTCCAAGCTCTCTTCGGCTGAATTTTTGATTCTTTGTTTAGCCTTCTACCATGCATGATATATGGATCCAATAATATAGAGCGCACTCACGTTAAGATATATCGGCTCGAGTTTGAAACAACGGACCAAAGTAATCTCTCATGTTCAACCATTGGCTAGTCCACAGAACAGAACAGGCCGACATTAAGACAATTGATTTCTCGAGCGCGGCGAGTCTTTATTTTGCTAATCTTTCACTCCTCATTACCACACTCTTACAAGATCGGTTTGCCTTGGGTAATAACCAGACTGAAGCAAATTCATCAATCTGTCCTCCTGCGGCACTTCTTCGCTTTCATCTTGAATATGATCCAACACACATGTACAAAACAGCCCACTGGGCTTTTCACTTCGTCTATACAGGAAAGTTCAAAAGATATATGATATATGAATGCTGCTAATCTATAATGCCAATGAACATTCTATGTAAACGCTATATATATAATACAATAAAAGATGCATACTTCTCTTGCAATATGTTGCTGACACAAATGACCATAATGGTCGGACCACTAATAAGTACTGGGTCATATGCCTATATATCATATACGGCATGGGAATCATTTCTGTTTCACCCTCGGCGTTCTGAGATGTAAGAGTGAAAGATGATTTAAGTTTTCCCTAACACTCCGTTTCAACATAATAACGATGTATGACAAGAAATTAATATCTGAGAAACTAGACATCAATAGTCAATGCATAATTAATAGAGGGGCTTATAACTGTTCTATGAGCTAGGACGAGATCGACCAGCCGACGCTGACATATACTTGAAGTAATTGGTGTATTCCTTTTCCTACGAGGAAAAGACAACTTAGGTCGAAAGATGACACAAAACCATGGCGAATTGTTACTACTGTTGTCAACAGTAGTGTTGGGCCTTATCTTTTCGAGTATAGAGGTAATGCTAGTGGTCAGCCTATTATGCCAAAGAGCAGAGTTCGATTAGAGGGTATTGTCTATCCTCTTCATAGTGAATAGAATTCAGAGTATGTATTTTACCTGGCACCTCGATTATATGTTGTCCTCTTCTTTGGCTCCTAGAGATGACCAATACAGTCCTGGTTGTTAAGCACGCGAGAGTCGCACTGCAGTCTTGTGTCTATCCCTCTCGACACGCAATGAACTGCTCTATCCATCGTAGTCGTTGTGCAAAGGAATCGCTGTCTGCTAACAATAAAAGCAAGACTGTACCGCAACCTCTATTGTAGCTTACCTTTGATCAGACACCCCTTTGGAGCATGAGAAAGCCGAGACCCTGAGTACGTGTGAAGAGGTAGGTGGTCACTAAAAATTTGACAATAGCCAGAAAGCTCAGTGAACAACTCGGCAGGTCTCAAAAAGTCTTGTTTTGAACTCATCGTCTGGAGAGGTTTCGCAACACTCACTATTGGCGTGATCAATCCGGAACATGAGTTTTGTTCTGGGGTGTAATCTGACAACGGTAGCGGAGCATAGCGTTAGACAGCCAGGTAAACCACTGTTGGAGCGCAGGGCGCGCTGAGGATCTATGGTAGTCCTTTCTAGAGTAGATCTTGGGGAGCGATACAACACGCGAGTGATCCGAGTGAGCTGTTTACCCTATGGAGTGTCACCAACACATATTGATGACTCGGAAAAAGCTTATTGCTAGAGCAGTGAGGGGACAGTCTGTATAGTTATCTGAGATTGGGTTAGTTATTGAGTCTAGCGTTATGACTGCTTCTCGTACACACCACAGAGGCCATAGATAAAGAGAGTCCCTTTGGAACAGTATAGGTATTCTCTCAATGGGACAGAGTCGGCTTCCCGTTGGTACGTGGTCAAGCCAAACCTCCCCCACCCATGTCGTGTCCAAGCCATCGATACCTCGTGTCTCAACTGCAAATACTAGTCAACTCTGTCGCAATAAATACACATGTGTCTTGTGGCAGTATATCAGTCCCAACACCTAGAGAGAGCCCTTACATCTGCCAGATCTTGCAGAACGAAGCGCTGTTTACATAATCCATACGCGATTTCGAAATATCCTCATCAGCATCTGTTTACTACCCTCTAGTGTTATTATAGTCTTCATTCATCTATAATTGCGCTGACTACCAAACATGAGGCGTGGAAAAAACAGTCAACCTAAAAGCCAAGATGCTTAGATTAAAACCTAAAACAAGGCGGGCGTTAGTCTGTCTTGGTGATGTTTGACACATTTTCGGAAAATAGCACCTGAAATCTAATCCTCTTATCGTAGAAAATTCCAGTGTAAGAACATAGAAGACATTACAGACGTATATTCATATCTATTCTGGCTTTTCAGCTTAATAATTGTGAACAATACAAAGCTTAGGATAAATGATAAATCAAACGATCATGAATTATCTTCTATGTATTCCAGGGTCATTGAGTCAACAACAGTGACAATAAGCTATATAATTGAGGCGTCTTATCACTTCTACTATTTTAAAGCACTAAACTCACACTTTAAGGCCGCACTGAAGTATTAGATTCCAAAAGGCAAGGCTTTTTTATACATTATGAGCAGACAGCATGTGGCCTCCTCTCTCGTGGCCTATAAATCTTATACTGACAAAAACATACTGTGAAAAAGGGAAATATTCTTAGGCTTAAGTAGTAATAATCAAAGATGGAAGGGTTCTGACCAGTAATACACATCTTCAAAACCAGATAATGCGCAGAACTATATGTATTTTGATATATAAGAGGTGTGGTATCATACATGTCATACCACCTAGGCACTCGTACCTGAGATTCAATTAACACACAAGTATACTTCTGGAAAGGTTGATATCTCAGAAAGGCAATGCTGGATTTCCTCCTCATTGACAATCATCTTTGAGATATGTCCTTATTTCCCGATTTGCCGAAGATCAAGATCAGGTCTTACAACTATTCACATGAACGAAGATGCATGTTTGCAAAAACTTACAACGCGCGAAACTAAGGGACAGAGGTACTGAAGTTAGAGCTCTGCATATCTAATTGATGTCTGAAACAACGGGACATCTTTTATAGGTTACTTAATTTGGCGTCGAGCAATATGCCCCAGTATTTGTTCCAATAAGCTTCCTAGGTTCAATAACGCTATCGAAAAGAGAGATACACCTCTTTATAGGCCTAAGCTGGCCCTTCTAATTCCAAAAATTCATACGGGGTGGATCAACAACCAATGAGGAAGGCATAAGTCGACATAAACACGACCAAAAGATACGAATGATAATCACTTCCTTTCTTTTTCGAGATCGAATCCGTTTGTTGAACAAGAAAGATCTTAGAAATATAGAAACGGGAGAACGGCCAGTTCAGATGTAAATGTTGCAAAGCTAAAAGGTGTTGGAATTAAAATACTATCGTCATGGACGGGGAAGAAGTTAGAAGTTTCAAAATTTACAGAAAGAAACACAAGCAATAACGTTTGATGCATAAACCAAGCCCGCACAACAAGTCGAAGGTGGCAATGAAATCAATTGATCCACCAATTAATTATTTAAAGATTAAATGTGCGGCAGATTGTATATACGAAGGACAAGACAGAGATATATCAAATTACGAATATCTAAGGTCAGCCTAGTTCATGTGTTTGATTCTTCGGGCTTTATGAGGGCAGCTCAAGAGGGCTAATTTAGCAGAGGGCTATTTTGGGAGTTCCGGTGAAATGCAAGTGCAGAAAGTCAAACATGCCATGATTGTAGTTTTGTGATAGATGGTGGAATCTCTGATTCAGCGAAACTCCGTGGGAAAAGGATTATCGCTTGGAGAAATAATTGACTAGATATGTTGCTCTGTTGATAACGCATAGACGCAGCATCTAATTACGTGGTATTTGCATGGAACTAACTCTGTCGATCACTAGGACCCAGCCACTAGAGACGCTTATGGCATATACAAAGGCGTGACACAAGGGTATTTCTGGCTCAAACGGTTCGATGTATTATATATTATCCTTATCAAGTAAAAAAAACACACCAATGTCATCTCATTCCATTCATAGTTCTGACAGAAATTAGACAAATATATACTTAGCAACTATATAGTCGAACAATAAGAGACTCAGAATGATATATTATCATATGGGAGCAAACTTTTACGTAAAACATGCAAAGAAAAGGAATTATCAACAAACCACCATCGCACGACGTCTTCCATGTCTGCTCTAGGAGTTACCTTGATGATATTTTAGTGTGAATCATCTTGCAAATTAGACTAAAGGCAAACCTAGCGCTAACTCCAAACCACGTTCAGCATTGTGATCAACAGTCGGCAACGCAGCAACGATTGTTCTTTGCCACTGCTTCTCAATTGTAAGCGTGTACGCACAATATACTCCGTGTGAGAACACTTAACCTCTGCTATCTCTCACTTTACTATACTTTTGTCTAGAATGATTCCGTGTTGCTGTCTACTAAGTTCTTCCACACACTAATCTCTTTTATTCGCACGCCAATAATAATGCGACCAAGAAAGATAATGTTGATCCGCAATGAGTACCCCAAAAATATGCTAGGGTACTATTTTGAAATCGAGAAAAGGCAACTGAAACTTATCAAAGCACTAATGGTGTGAATGGGTGCTGTTTGCGAGAGTCTTTTTCTCCCTGTTATTTCACGGGGGCATAACTGGTTGGCGAACAGCAACATCGCATTATACCCTTATTAGGAAATATTGGCAACGTTATAAAGGGTCAGGCTTTGGCAAAGAAATATTTCGTCTAGAATAGTTTCCTACATGAGAGGAATTAGACCCTGTCGTCGCTTGAGTCCTTTCTGAAAGAAGATACCATACTAAAAGAAGATATGTTATCCTTCAATATGGAACCCTTCTCATCGAAAGCAGGACGAGATTATCTATGAGAACGAAGTCTCTGAGTAACGGGGGCGGCTGGCACTACTCTCAGAAGTGACATGACATTAACTCCAAAGGTACAGGAAATTTGGCAGAGAGATATATAACACGTTCTGCGTTAGTAAACAAGGGTTCAAGTTCATATGCTTCCAAACCCTACTGCTGAACAGCTTCCCATCATATCTTAGAAACTTACCAGCAAGTGCAATCAAGGGTCGGACGATGGAACGTTAAATCCGTCTGAATTCGGATGGGAGAATATTAAGCGGAAAAATGATGCCAATCAAAATGAAAAGCCAGCCCGCTCCAACAGAGACTTTTATCAAATAATACGTTGTAATTGCAAACTACGGCTGAAAACTGTGACAATACATAAGTGCGTCCTGATGGCACATGTAGAAAAACAACGCGTAAGAAGATTGCAACTTATCTTGTGGGATATGTTCGGGGACAAAACTGTTCAAATTCTGGAGTGTGAGCCCCATGGGATAATGAATAGTTGTAGATACTAAATCTTCTTAGTTTAAAGCCTGTTGATTTTGAAAAAACTTACAATCTTTATATTTAATAAATATAAAGACAGTTTTCCATTTTTGAGAGTATATATTAGGAAGAAGCGTATATATGGCACCGGACAAATCGAACGAATGTGGGACCAATCCGAATACGTACCTGTAGTCAGAATATCAACATCAATTGAGCAGCAGACTATTGGAAGAATTTTATATCATTTTAAGCCGAATAATTGTATGCTAGGTAAGTCTTTGGTACCTAAAGAAGTATATTGCCTCTTCATACATATTATGACTCATGTAACCCACACAAGATAATCAAATCCGCAGATGACATAAGATAAGCATATATATTAATGGTCATGACTTTGCAAAAAATTAAAAAATTTTCAATTCATAAAGTACCACATTACATTTTTTCCAGTTTTCATAGATTTTTAGACAAAAATTAATGACTTTTTGCCCCAAATACATAAACTAGTGAAAAAAGTTCCACCGATCAAAAGCTTAATATTTTTATTAAGCAATATTAATTGATAGCGAATATGTTTGATTCCTATGAAGACGTTTTGGCTCATAAATATTTTTTTCCTTTTCCAGTTTTTTTGGTTTTTCTAATGGAAGATCCTTACTTTTTGCCCCAATCTACGGGAAACTGGCCGATAAAATTTCTCTGATTTTTTTAAAAATTTTGAATAGAATCATGTTTATCATAAAATACACCAATAAAACCTTTTGTTGGCATTAGATTTTTGACGTTGGCTGGATTTTTCGGGGCTAAATTGCCTGGACTATATGTCAATGGGTCAAATGCTGTCTGATGTGTTCAATGGAATTGATGAAACCGTTTTTGATAACACTGATGATGACTAAGATTACCTGTCAAGACAATCAGTTCACAGCGAGTGTGACCTGGTCACACAGGGGATGGCTTACTCCTCCGAGACACCCCTGTTCCCACCTCTTGGTGTATCCAGGGGTTATTGCTTGCCAATCCTTGTTTTTGTATTGTTTTTTGTACTTACGAGATTATTATTTTTGTATTCTTTGCAATGTGTTTCTGTGAATATATTGAATGCAATATAAATTAAACATTTACCTTGATACAATTATTAGTAATATCACAGAGTGTTAATGTGTTACAATTAAATTGGCGAAGAATACAACGTGTTTGATTGGAATCATAGTCCCCAAAACTTGTATAACAAAGTCGTGTGTAGTGGCAAAATACGGACCTCCACAAAAGCGAAAGCAGGATCAAGGTGCCTTGGAATAGTAAGTAAATATACAATGAATACTATTCATCGACATTTCCATTGTTACATGTATTACACAGATCAACCTGTCATTACTGTGTTATAATGAATACAATTCA
>CAJDSM010133025.1:0-15202 GCA_903981925.1 Ostrea lurida | reverse complement strand
GCGGTGTTCCCAGACCGACCCAGTAAATTCGTTCCGACTGAAAATCTTTTATTTGCATTTACCAGGTGATATTTTTTTTTATTCATTTCTGTTACGACCGACCGAAAATTCTTATTTCTGCATTTACCGCTCAAAACATTTTTATCAAAAATTCTGATTTTTTTTTCCAAAAGGACTAAGTACTCCTAGCTATAGTTTTCTACTGTCAACGCAGCTTCGGAGCTGAGACACTTCCAAATACCGCATGTTACATATACCACATCTGTCAGCGACTATAAAAACGTGCTTAATCATCAAAAAGTATCATTTTAATACAAATGCATAGTTTCATAAAGTAAATGAATTGAATTTGCATTTAGGTACGAAATTGTAGCATTAGGGGGAGAAGGTTGAAGGAAATCGTAACTGAGATATGGAAAAGTTTCTTATATCTTTAACGGACAAAAACCATGCATTCAGACCCAAACACAATTTGTCCGATACAGAGATAATGATTGAGAATCATGAATTAAAACCAGATCAAGTCGCTGCACTCCGGCAATTTAAGATGCATTATACATGTATGCCTAATACCAACTGGTTGTAGAAATAAGACACGTGCAATTTTAAGATGCATTTATACATGTTATGGCTAATACCAACTGGTTGTAGAAATAAGATACGCAGAATTAATAAATATTTCATCCAGAAAACGCAATCACCATTGCGGGTAATGATCAAACGTTCAGTGAAAGATTTGTATAATTTATTGCAACATAGTCATGTTTATTTTCATATTTATTCGTTTTTGATAGTAAACTTAAGATGTGGATATTCAGATTTGTGGACGATACTAATTTTCCCCCCAAACGATAGTGGACATATTTCGTTCAAAACATGAACCATTTTTAACGAGAGAGAGAGAGAGAGAGAGAGAGAGGAGAGAGAGAGAGAGAGAGAAGAGAGAGAGAGAGAAGAGAGAGAGAGAGAGAGAGAGAGAGAGAAACATTAAATAATTTGAGGAAACCCCTACACACACCACACTGTTCACATGAAAGAAGAAGGGAAAACGCAATGTTTTTGGTAGACAAAATTCCGAGTACATCGTAAAATCGTTCACAGACCCAGTCCGTGCCTGTCTCTAATCACACGAACGGCCTTGCTTCAATGACCACTTGATTGTTGAAATGGTCGAATGACACACTGAATCAGTCCGAACATAAGGGAACATGCAACCGAAATAATTTTTTTTAACTCCCAAAGGTATTTGTAAAGATATTCAAGCCGCGCACTTTGCTTGCAACTGTAAAATACAAGCCACGTGGAAAGTGTTCAATAAACACCGGGATGATCATGCATGCATTATCAGCCATAGTAAATACCCGTAAGTACATGTATACCGAAATAAGTTTCTTTATCGAAAGTAGTGCAATGACAAAAATCCGCAAAGGCAAACACTAATCTTACTTTTTTTACCTTGGCCGCCCTGTTTAAGTAATAAACTTTATTTATACCAACATTTTCTGTGAATATTAAATTACCATTTGTTTAAAGAAATTTATATCATATTCCTGACTGAATGTACCCACCGACTTTTTTCATATGCGGTACTACATGTACAGTAGGTTAGAGTTTTATGGCGACCAGTTTTGATCAAATAATGGCATGCAAGGCAAATTGACACGGAAGAAAATTTACACTTTTTTTTCTTCAAAGATAATATTTTTTTTTTACACAGTTCATTGATTTGCACGTACTGTAATACATTACTATATATGTAGCAACAACTCGCGTGATAATTTACACGAAGTGTTGCGGAGTCAAAAACGTCAACTGGTGAACTTGAAACTTGGACAGAAAAATTTTGTGTTTATGGTTTGTGCGTTACTCCCCCCCCCCTGCCATTTTCTACGTTTGAATTGCTCACAAAACACAATAATTACGTATATTTATGCAAGTTTTAAAGATAAACAACAAAGCACATATAGGTATATTATATATACAATGTATAATCATCTACAAAAGCCAGTTAAACAAACACTATACTCATTATCAAATAAAATAAATATTTCATCGACCTACCTACCCAGAGAAAAATAAGGGGCTAACTGAAGTTATTTTTTGGCTTAGAAAAATAAAAATATTTTACCTTACCTACGGACCCTACGTCCGAAAATCGGGTCCGGAAAGGGCAAACAAACAAATTTTTTAATTTAGGCCATAAAGGCATGACTGGGCCGCATCCACCCAGAGAAAACTATTCAAAACATTGGAAATGTTTTGAACGCAGTTCTTCTTGGGAAATGCAGTCAACAGTACAAGTCGATCTACGATCTTGGCAACAGATTCCGTCTTGAATTCGTGTTGTCCCAACACACATCATATAAGCCTCACACACACTCTACAAAGATGGGTTGTAAGCCATAATTGTTCAAGAACCCCTAGACATTTGTATCTAATAAAAAGACTTTGATAAAGGTCTGAGATACTATACAGTAAATCATTGCCAAGGTGAAATTTGTGTTAAGTTGAGTCATTGTTCTTGGTATTATTCAGAGATGAGAGCTGCTTAAGGACCCACAAATTGGCCAAATGTATTTCAACAAGTCGGAACCTTCATTAACAGGGAAGAGACACTGACATACTCCATTGTACGTCCGTCTATGTTTTCAATCTTGCAAACATCCAAATACTTTTCTAAATTCACCAACCTCAGGTTTCAAGGATTACACTTGATTCCGTAAAACGCACAGGGTTAAGCAATTCATCCTGGTTTTTAATCTGAGACTGTTATTTAGATCATTGAAGGATCATAACAATATAATGGGACACAGAGGAATTTCTTTTCCCATTGAATGTTTAGCTGGATATAATATTTGTCGAACAAATACACACACACACCACACACACCACATATATACTATATATAATATAGAGAGAGAGAGAGAGAGATGGAGAGAGAGAGAGAGAGAGAGAGTAGATGGACTGAGGAGGAGAGAGAGAGAGGAGAGAGAGAAACGTTAAGAGAACGCTAAATTTAATATACTGTAAAGATTTCTATTTTACAGCTGGGAGTTAAGTAGCGTCTTGGCGTGTCCAAACATTACCCGCGTTGGGTGAAAAATACCACGGTACCTCAATATAACATCTATGTAATAAACTGGCGAAGTAAACAATTGTTAACGTAATCATATTCCCAGAAATATGAAAATAAACATCGAGTTGTAGGGCAACACGGACCTCTGAACAAAAGCAAAACAGTTATCAGTGCCATGAGAAAACAAACACAATTTTAATTTAGGCCTTATCGTGTCGTTTTTGAATACAAAAAGGCGAAGTTAACATTGTGTCAAACGTAATCATAATCCAAAAAACATATACAAAATCGAGTGTAGGGCAACACGGACAAAATCGAGTGTAGGGCAACACGGACCTCCGACAAAAGCGAAGGTAGGATCAGGTGCCATGGAGGAGTAAGCATCCTCTGCTTGTATTTTGTATTTGTATTATCAGATTGATCAATGGTCACTTTTCCCTTTTTGCATTCAATAGACACGCAATTTTGCAGGACATATTTGTGATCAATCTTGAAACTTTTCAAAGAATACAAACTTAATAGTAAGAGAAAGTGAAGCCATGGACAGATCATATGTGAATTCAGGTGTGTGAGTGGAATTAACGTCCAATGTTGACCAGTAAAACCTGCCATGAGCTCTTTATCTGAATCAAATAAACGAAGTAATACATAGTCAAAATCAGTATTTGAAATGACCTAACAATTGCTATATAAATGGGACGGGAAATTAAAAAGATAATATGGTTCAACAAATACTAATGATATGATTGTGCATTTAACATCTGGCATGATATGCAGATGTTTTCTGTGCATCAAACTAATGATGTTAGTTTGCACGTTGACCAAGCTATTATTTCCTCTTACAAACTTAAGTAACAGTGTATTATTAACATCACACAGGACATGACCATAAATGGATATGACTACACCTTTGCTCTACTTACGGAGAACTTCACGCTTGCGTTTGGAGAATCCACTGATTGCAATGGAGATGGTTTTCTTCCAAATTGTCATCACTTTGGTGTTGCCGTGATCATTACACGTGGGACAGGGTTGATTCTGGATCAAAATGTAAGATTAAAAATTATATAGTTTAATTTCATTTTCTATAGTACAAGTATCACATTGATTATTTAATTAACGTTGAGATATCTGTATATGTGCACAACTGAAGTAAATGTTTCAACAAAATAAGCATTGAAAACTTTGATACTATATTCATCAAAAGTAAAGACTTTGTATTATTGTAATGTAAAGGCAAAGATAACAAACAGTGATCAATCTCGTAAGTCCTAAATATAATACAAAAACAAGAGTTGGGCAATCACGGACCACTGGACACACCAGAGGTGGAATCAGGTGCCTAGGAGGAGTAAGCATCCCCTGTTGACCGGTCACACCGTAATAATAATGTTTGTTTTTCTTATCACAATAGATATTTTGATACTGTATTCAAACATAGTAAACTATAATAGTAAAGTGTCGTTAGAGAAGTACCATCTCTCTCTCTCTCTCTCTCTCTCTCTCTCTCTCTCTCTCTCTCTCTCTCTCTCTCTCTCTCTCTCTCTCTCTCTCTCTCTACATATTCTGTTCAAAATGTAATTACATTTAGTTGTATATTAATAGCATGAAGACACTGATTTTATTTTAGGCTGAATGGGGATTGATCAAATCTTATAAAGCCGCAGTGCAGGATTTCAAGCGTTCCACAGATGGTGCTGAATTATCATTTACTTGTGCCGGTTGGTGTGGAGGTTGTACGCCCTTATCCCGGCCATTAAGATTGGTTTTGTCACCTGAATATGGTAATCTTTTTGCACAGATATTTTTTATTCCGACTTAACGAATACCATCATTGGCAGCCATCTTAGGTGTTTCACGATTGTCGTGTTATCGGAGTGTCATTGAGAGAGAGAGAAAAGTTTAGTTTTCCCTATCGCCTACAATAAAATTGTGTGACCGGTCAGTATAAGATGCTTACTCCTCCATGGCACCTGATCCCACCTCTGGTGTGTCCACCTGATCCTGCCTCCGCCTTTGTCGAAGGTCCGTGTTGCCGTACACTAAATTTTATTTATCACATGTTTACTCCTTTATCCCGTGGATATCACTCATAACATAAATTCTAATTATTACACTGTGTTTTCCTACGCCGACTGGTCGATTGTGACGTCACAAACGTACGTAAAATTTACGTCGCTTGTTTACAAACATACCGTCTCTTCCGACAGACTAGATACAAAACAGTGGTAAACATTATAGAATGAAATATTACTATTGTGAAAGTATTTGTTTAAATTTATGCAGCAATTGAAAATAATTCTGCTCAAACATGATTTGTTTGTGTATTGTTGTAGCACTCTTTCTTAATGCGTACTTGTGACATTGGTACTGCAACATGGCTACTAGATTCATGTAATGCAAAAAAGAAAACAGAGAAAGGGTACATGTGATAAAAAGAATCTCCCATGGGTTGTGGTTTGATAATAATTTATATCAACTCGTTTGTGTTTCTATCCCACGCCAAGGCTCGGGATAGAAAACTCACAACTTGTTGGATATAAATCATATCAAACCACAGCCCATGGAATCCATATATATATATTAGGGATGTCAAAATGAGTAATTCTTAGTCGATTATTCAATAGATTTAGTCAAGAATGTCTCGATTACTTCTCGAAGTTTTTTTTAAACCATTTACGGTGATGTTGCTTTGTACAATTAAATAATGCATTAAAATTTTCTTACGTATTTTTACGTGTATTTAATAACAATTAGATACACATATACAAAAAGCATATTAAATCTAGATTTAACTTTGAACATTGAAATGTTATGCAAAGGCATCGTTTGGGATAACATGATAAAAACACCTTGAGTTTGTATAACAATTTGAGCAGGATCACGTAGGTGTTAATTACCGCCTATTAGTGTTAAGTATACCTCTTAGGTAGACCCCAATGACAACACCCGTTAGTACAATTGCACGACACTCTTTTTGAAAGTTAATGTAAAATCATGGCATTTTTAATGCTTCCACCCATGCATTGGAACACATACCTATATGTTTAGTAAGAACCTAACTTTTCGTTCATTCCCTTTATACGGATTATTTATTTGAAAAATATATATATTTTCCGCTGTGTCTGCAAGGTCGGTTGTGTAGTTTTGATACAAGTAAACCACTACATACCCAATCTGCATACAGAGCGGAAAATATATTTTTAAAGTAATAAAACCTCCGTATAAAAGGTATGAGCGAAAAGTTCGTAGACAAAACGACACAGAATTGCTTTTGATGCAAATGAATTATCGAAGTTTTAATTTTCTCTTGCAAGTTCAGATATGACATTACCGAATACGTTCGGTATATGATCAGTATGTGCGTAAAATCTTTACTGACTATTCGACTAAATATTTTTATTATATCGAACAGGTTCGATCGATAACACTTTCGGATAGCGAATATTCGATTGTACCATCCCTATATATATATATACTATATAGTATATAAATAGTATATATATAATATATATATTTTATGGTTACGTTTTCACTGATTGTTAAATTCACCTATTTATATACACAAAGCAGCTATGAAAGAAATGCAATGCTTAACATATTTTTATTTTTGGGATTGAATCTTGTCTCACTTCAAAATACAGCTGTGCTGACAACTCATTTCTCCATTTTTTTTTTATAATATAGGCACAAAGTTAGTAGAGGAGGGGAGGGCTTACCTAACTCACTTTTTATTAGAGAAGAGACATGTACTCATTATCTTTCTTGTATTAAATAATCTTATCGACCTTTCTCTTGCTATTGGCTTCCGTTCATTGTCATCAATAAATACCTTTGAAATTGTGTCAAGATAGGGAATCTCGAGCGATTGATCAGATTAGCTGGATATTCTACTATCCAAGGCAGCTGATCCCACGTTGATATTCAGATTGGGAATGCCGTGTTTGTCTGTGTTAAATTACTTCTCATAGAGGTAAGGCAAAAGATAACGAACAGTGAAAATCTATATTAGAATACATAAACACCAGTTTAGGCAAAACGACACGCTGACACACATAGGTGGTCGACTGGCCTAGGAGGAGTAAGCATCCTTTGACAGTCACACCCGCCGTAGACGATAGTCTTGATTCGAAGTAAATGAGCATCCTGTAGTTCAGGTGAACAGCTTAGGTATGAAACAAGTCAGACAATCGATTTGAAATCTAACATACTTGCCGAATAGTGTATTTGGTACAACTAAGTTTATAACGACCATAGAATTTACAAAATCTGCTTTAAACGTGACGTTAGAAACCACAGGCACTTGACGTTTATAATATATTTGAAAAAAAAGATTTTCCGTTAACGAATAACTATGACTTGTCACATTATTAGTTTTATAAGAAAGATATCTTTTTTCTAATATATTTAAACGTCAAGTCGCTGTGGTTAGAAAACCGTGCAACAACAACTTGCCTGTAAGTCAGCCTTGCTTCTTATTCAAAACCTAATCATATACGCAGAACAAGCATCTTGCTTGAATAATGTGATATACAATAAGACATATGCAGTGAATGATGGAACTATGCTACATATAATATGGGAAGTTACGATGAGACAGAATCTACATCGTTGTAAAATAATCGTTCTCAAATCGTCCCGATTTCACTGTGTTATTTCCATTGTATTATTCATAAATAAAAGGTATCATGAAGAGCAGAAAGAAGACGGTTTGTACATGTGTAAGGCAAATCCGTAGAGGCTGCCGGATGCTTTCAGGGAACTAGATTCAAATGTTCAGCATGATTCATGTGAACAACGGATGAACATATTTCAATACTACTATTGATTTATGTAAATGTATGAATGCCTTGATGGTTCATTTTTTGTTTTACGGTTCCACTCGGAGAATATGTCTTCATATGGAGAGTCCCAATGCCAGTGAAGGACAGCAAAATTTATGCCTATATCATAAGAAATTCTGTATGATATAACACCTGGATTCACTTCTCTTTGCTTCTATTTTTACGTATTGTGTAACAAACAATATATACATTGTAAACTCATAGTTAGGGTTAATAATAAGTCAGACAGCAATATAGTAATCCATAATTCAGCGGTTTATGTTCGGAATTCGTGCTGGGACACAATGGAGAATAATCATCATCAGTATATGGACAATATGAAAGTATGATCTGACATACCCTAACCAGTAAATACATACTCCCCCTCTATGAGATTTTCTACCCTATGATTTTTTGAAAGTGTGTAAAAAATAAGTAAAACGCCATTCTCTTGACAATGTATTGTTAGCGCTTTTCCAAGATATAATCATTTTGAATTTATCAAATTTTTGGCAAATTCAGTATAAGTGTAGTGTGTGAGGTTGTTGATATTTTTTATATGTTAAATTGCAATGTATTCGACCAGTTCCTAATTGTTGTTATTGTTATGTTTTGTTTAGATGACTGCATGCATTGTCATTGATTTATTTATACTTATCATAATCTGGGATAAATTATTATTGATTTGATGGGAAGGGGGTTGGAATTATAACTATCATTGTATTTTTAGTTGCTTCTTCAGCTTGAATTTACAGAGGAAATTCCAATCTGACCATTATTCACGGTAATGTTTTACTAGTTATGACAGCGATTAAATTATTTTTGTAACTCAGTACTTAATGTAATCTGTTACTGAATGTAATTCAAGAATGTATGGTGTAATTCTTTTTTCGCTTTTGTTACGTCATTATTAATTTTTCTGGTTTACAAAAACATGCACGATGTCTGACTTGTATTCTCCGTTGATTAGAAGTTGACCTGATTTTACTGTCAAATTATTTTAAAATGTTAACACGTCATACATATAATCATACCTTAAGTTAGTGAAATCGATCACTGTATAAACAGAACTTATATTCTTGTTTACCATGTTGTATATTGATGAACAATTTTTATTATACTGAAACTTAATTTTTTGCATATTTTTTGTCAACTAGTTTTATAGACTTTCAGTTAATTAAACGGAATCCGTCTTTTAGACGAATTTGAACACGTAATTGGTTAAAGTAATTCTAGCGGAGTAAAAGTGAATAAATTCCGTTAAAAATCAAAAAGTCAGATTTTTAGATTATCTAGAACACGTAAATGTTTAATATTAGTAATTTGGCAGTTTTAACATTGGCTTCATTTAAATTATATGTATGTCAAAGTGTTAAGTTATTTCTCTCATTAGAAATTATTAATATTGGCATCTAGTACTGTGATAAATAATTTTATTAGTGAACTTAACATTCAAGAGCCTGATCATTTATTCCGATTATTTGGGATCGCGTCATAATTTAATCTTAATAGAGTCATATTTAAAGTCACATTACGATCATTTCTGGGTCAGAACTTTGATTATTATCAATTCTTTTGGGAAAGTATATAGATTTAGCCTGCAAATAATTTTATTTGAAGTACTTGTGTTTATTATTGAACTAATTCTATTGAACGAAGTTTATTACACTCAATAAAATTTATGAAACTTTAAAGCGACTCTTATATAATTTCTTTAAATTATGGTACAAATATAGATGTTAGAAAAAAAACTATTTAATTAAATCATTTGAAGATGGCATCTAAACAGAGGCGTTCTAATGGTAGGCTAGCAAGTTCATATCATCAGTTTGGCTGTCACGAATGTTGTATCATGGCAAAATTTACACTAGGCCAGTATAAACGACCTGCTACAGATCACATTGTCGTGACGAGTAGCACAGAGAAAGACATCTAGAAAGAGGACGACACTTTCAGAAACAGTGAAGTGATATCTTAAGATAGATGAGAGACCAGAGAGTTAATAAAAGGACACTCAAGAGATGTCGGCAACCGAGAATTCAGAGTATAGGAGTAAAGAGATCAAATCAGTCTATTCCCCACTCTTACTTTTGTCAACATAGCATTGCCCACAGATAGCGCGTACGGAATGATTGACTACAGCAGCCCTACGAGTGGCATTCTATGTCCGCCCCTTGTCGAGAGATTCCAGGTCACACGCTCCAAAGGCTCTCTCATCATGTTCTAAACAACCATTCTTTCGCACAACACAATCTAGTCAGCAGACAGAACATGAGAGCACATTTGAAGTGTAAGGAAGAACAGGTAGTCGGCACATTTCAATGACTCTGATAGAGAAGTAACAAGCACCATGGACGACTAATGAAGACATGGTTATAGAACATGAACGTGAGCACATAACACCAGGGATAAAATCACGGCCAAGCATACTCAACTGAGCAATAATGATACCAAAGAAGGAACTAGAAAGAGCGGAGAAGAAACAGACCAACGTCAAAATACAGTTACCGTAACACACTAAGTTAGGAGAGACGTAAGTTCAAGATACCATCATCGATGAATAGGAGTGATAACAGAAGCATGCTTTAACATCCAGCACTCCAGTCTTATTGTCGCACAACTCAGTAAAACATTTGAAGAGCCAATTTACAGGCACTGAACAATGAGAAGTGATAGGTAATATGACAGATTGCAGCCAGTCGCAATAAGTGTTGAATCGATGGGATGAGCATGAAACCTTAACAGTTTCACAGCTAGAATATCAAGGTAAGGTCTGCAGATAGTTGTGTTGGTCAGCTAAGTGATTGAACAGTTTGACAAGCTTTTGTGCCTATGAATGGTCATAATTATTATGAAAGATGGCACAGCCAACACAATTACCTTTCAACTGTTAGTTTTTTAGTAATTTTTAGATTTGTTTTTACAAAAACGGACAAAAAAAGTACAGTTTTGATTCCGTCAACCTTCCATTAAATACCACCTTAGTTGTATTGAAATGTTAGGCAAACTGGGTATCAGTAGATGAAGGACAATGAAACAAATTCTATCAGTTTACTAATATTTTATTTTAAGGACAAACATGCCAAAATATAGTAATAAATTGTCTATTTTCTATTATATCAGACCAGAACGCATGATATTATATATGCGAGAAACACATATTTACAAAATAATATTCAAACCAAATAATTCGAATAAAAGTCTTTTAAGAAAGGAAAACCATGGAGATACCTTTTTTCCAATAAACTGATTCGTAAAATATCCATTCAAACAGCAGAGTTTTCTTTTGAAATGTATAGAATAACAAAAGCTAAGTAACATTTGATCACAATTATATACAATTTCAGAATTCTAGTTTATCTATGACTTTCTCCTATATAAGAGTAATGGCATTTTATTACTTAACATACCTTCATTTTATTTTAATTAAATCTTTGGAATCCTTTAGAATTTAGCACCATGACTAATTATATATCAGTTAAAAACTAGCGTCGTATACACATTATCGTTATATTATCGCCTCCAAATTCGAACCGACATATACAAAATATCGACGAAGACTGTAAATAAGCGGGTTCAAATGTGGAGCGAATTAAGTCGATAAATCTATTTGTGCGGTTCCTGACACTTTTTCCTTCTCTCGACTAAAACGTGTAACCGAAACATAGACCGGTTCAAGCGGAACACTCACTATAGTTTACTTAATAGAAACTGATTATCAAAATACCTTTACACCATCTGACTGGCACAGTGACTCAGACTCTAATCAAAAAGATGATGAGAGATGTTTTACCTCTTTGAAACAAGACAAGCTGTATGTGATAGTCTAGTCTCAACGGAATCAAATCACCTGGGAATCAGCTAGAAGCTATATCGCCAGAGTTTAAGCGCTCTATTGATAAGCTATACGAGGAGTAGGCAAAACGAAATGCAAAGGATTTTATTCTTAGAAGATTTCATGGGCCTGCACAACAACAATGCCAGAATACATGTAGCTGACAAGTAGCATTAAGATGCCAAACCATAAGAGAGCTGTTCATCATGAGTGGTCTATTTTTTGAAGCTGCCCCAGAAATACCAACACAGGAGACATCAAGTCAGACGACCCGATACAGAAATAAAACAAGAACAGATATGTAAGATCAACATAAGTCGATAGGGACAAAAACGAAAATATCACCCATGACACCGGGACACCTAAGGACAAGAAGAGTAAGGCCAACAGGGTAGAAAGAGAACTGAGAGACCCAGTTCAGCGGAGAAACTGACCGAAAACAGAAAAATGGTTCTCGAGTATAATGCTACTAACATTATAATTAATCTAGATATATAATATATAGATTACAATGACTATAATAATATATAAAAATCATATCTAATAATGATATCTTTATATTTATACATTTATCTCGCCCTCGTCTAAGAGGGAGACATAAAGCTATCTGTCCAACCCAGATAGCATTTCCCCAAGGCAAAACGCCCTAAGGGAACTCATATTACCTGGGCTTTTACACACCTCAATTGTCATCCCATCCAAGCATGGACATCAAATTGTTTATATACCAAACACAAACAAACCCATACACACCACAACAATGAAAAAAAACCAGCAAAATTACTTTAGCAAATTGTGCATTTGATTTCTTTGTCATTAGATAATAATTCATTTATACAATTCAATTAGCTCATATCACATTGTATTTAAATCCTTCATCTTCAACAGCCTGCTCAAACAATCACAAGATATCCACACAATAACAATTAACAGCTTTGAAATATCTTCGTAAGAAAAAACGCGAGCTCTCCAGAGGGCATAGCAGTACACGACGTCCCGTGTGGCACTCCAAGAGAGGTACATGAACGTTCGTCGCCATTAATCCACCTGATCTGCTTTCACCAAACTCGTCCGTTGGTCTATCCTTGCAAAGGGCTATACATAAAATCAGTATTATGATATTCTATGTAACACCGCTTATAAGCAGAATCCTTCTAGCGTCGAATTCACTTTTGCATTAATTAGCGACTGGCTTCTGATCGCTAAATTACGATTATCGCTAAAATTCATCCCTATCTAATCTGGTATAGCTTTTCCGGATCTATCATCTTATAAAATCGCTAAAATTATTTGCCGATTAAAACTAAAACTACCACTTTTTATGCGACCGAAAAACTCATAATATTGCTTCTCGCTAAAAACATCTCACTTTACTACGATATTATATCTATATTATTATAATATCGTTATAATCATATTAGTACCATAATCATCGTACTTTATACCATACTACGTACAATTTGTATCATACCAAGATTGTATAATATATTGTCATCATTACTATTCGTATCACTCTTTATGGAATCATACCCATCGATAAATAATTTATCAATAATCAAACCATATCATTATTAAATTCTATCATATCAAACCATATTCATATATATTGTATCATATAAAACAATCATGATATTAACATTATATTATAATTATTGTTCATTCCATACTCATAAAAATATCGTACATACCATCGTATACATAATGGTATCCTGCCATGAAACATATACCATTACCATATATTATCATCACCACTATATAGAATCTATCGCACTCCATAACCATTCGCGTTAATAGCTTCATGTAAAGATCAAAGATATACGAACAGGATCAATCTCCGTAATCTCTACCTTAGAATACAAAAACCAAGAGTGGGCAAATCCACACCCCTGAACCACCATGCTGCCCATAGAGGAGTACGCATGCCCTTGTTGACCGTCCACACCGCCGTCGCACCCATATCTGTAATCATGTAACACGAACTATCTTATTCACAGTGTGAACAACGGCCATAACTTGGACTATGAAACCCATTCAACATCATTTACTCAATTATGTCATCATTCAGTATAACTAACTGTTTTCATAACGCCATAAGCATTTACTGAAATGCTGCCTTTTAAACATTGACTTAAACCCCTGCAACACACAACCTGTCTTAAGTACTCTTCCTCAATTTCAGGAAACTCATCATACGCAGCAACAACGCTCCTTGCTTCATCGAATAAGTTGAAACATTACACACCATACTGCAGGCGATGATGGACTATGCTACTAATTAGGAAGTTGACGAGCGGAAGCTGAAACTGTCCGTTTTTTCATTTAAAGTTGAATATTCAGTCTTTCCGTTAATGTCAATTGTTCACACAAAAATTATCAAAGTACGAAGCATGACATGGAACACTCTGTTTGTGCTCCTTTATCTAGTTCATGTTGATATATGAATCGACATATGAATGAAAATCCTTATTATGCAGAGATAAAACAACTCGTCAATACTATCCGAAAGTTGAATTTAACAGCACACCGCTAAGAGATCTTCTTTTCAAGTAGAACATTTCGAACAATTCTGCTTCATAATAATCAGAAAACTTTATGCTCCAGCTAATAACCGAGCACAATTAGTAGCCCATTGAATTCAATAGACTGTGGAGACCTTGATTCAAAAACTTACAACACGATATTTCAATGCAGACTCCAGCAATTTTCTTTATAATCAACTTCAGCAGTTGCTTGTGCTGTAGAAATCGGAGTGGGTATTAACAAAATAATTTTTGATTGATCCACTATAGATAGAATATTTCCTTTTCCATTTTGTTAAGAAGCAACGTTATAATGTTACAATACCCACGTTGTCTTTTAATATTATCGTCGGCGATCATCGGTAAAGTGTTGAGAATCATATTTTTGATGTTGTTGACTATGTAAACTTCTTGGATTTCAGAATTCCTAGAAGTATCCTTTATAGTCTTCTAGAATCCACATTTGATTTACACACTTTGCGCATATGTTAGCTTACAAATACTCTGAAGCTTCTCCTTAACACTTTCATTATTTTCCGAGGAGTAACAGACAGTGGATTAGGTGAACATTTACTAATCAGCAATAACTTTGTTTGTAAAGGGGTTATTATGAATTTTGGAATCCAGTCATATGTACCGTAGATCATATCTTACGTCCCATTGCTGGATTTAAATGTTAGTTTTAAAACTGAAGTATGATTTTGAAGCAATTTCCTCATACATATCATAATATCGTATCATACCATATCCATATTGATAAATACCATATCATAATCATACATATTGTATATTCTAAATACCATTTTCGTATCATACTACTCGCTTATGTGTGTATGTCTCTTCATGATCGAATACGCAAGTCATCCTCATTCGTATGATGATTTTTAAAGCCGAGCCAAGACTACTTAACAAAAGTTATGTTTGCGGCGTTAATCTCTCCTTTTTTTTT
>CAJDSM010133001.1:227-11066 GCA_903981925.1 Ostrea lurida | reverse complement strand
ATCTCGTAATTGATTGTTAGGATAAGTTACTTATCTTGTAATTGATTGCAATCAATTATCGGATCAGTAACTTATCTAACGAGTCCATTACCAAGATCCAGTAACTTGATCTAACAATCATATTACAAAGATCAAGTAACTTATCCCTAAGCGATTCCATTTTACAAGATCACACAAGCCTAACTTCACCTAACGATCAATTACAGATCAGGTAACTATCCTATGACAATTACAAGATCAGTAAATTAATCCGTAACAACACAATTACAGAGATAGTCAACTTCCTAACGATCCATTTACAAGATCAGGTAACTTATTCCTACAAGTCCAGTTACAAGATCAGTAACTTATCCCTAAACGATCACATTACAAGATCCAAGTACTTATCCTAACATATCTCATTACAGATCAGTAACTTATCCTAAGTCAATTACAAGATCAAGTATACTTATCTAACCATCAATTACGAGATCAGCAACTTATGCCTAGGACGATCAATTACTAAGATCAGAACTTTATCCTACGATCAATACGAGACTCAGTAACTTATCACCTAACGATCCATACAGATCAATAAGTTATACCGTAACAATCACAATTACCAGATCAGTAACTCAACTCCTAACGATCCATTACAATCAGTATCTCATTCCTAACGATCAATTAACGAAGAATCAGTAACTTATGGCCTAACGATCCAATTACAAGATCATAACTTATCCGCTAACAATCCATACAAGAATTCAGTAAACTCATTCCTAACAATCCATTAAACAAGATTCCAAACTTATCCTAAGAAATTTTCCAATTAACAAATCAGTAACTTATCCTAATGAATCCATACAAGATTCATAACTTTCCTAACAATCAATTACGAACTCAGTAAACTTATGCCCTACAAATCCATTACATAGATCAGTAACTATCCTAACAATCAATACAAGATCAGTGAACTTATTCATAACAAGCCATTACAGATGCAGTAACATTATCGTGCAACACAAAATACAAAACGATCAGTAACCTTATCTCTAACGGTCAATTACAAGAGCAGTAAACTTAATCCAACCAATCCATTACAGAGATCAGTAAACTTATCCTAACGATCAATACGAAGATCAGTAACTTATCCTAACCAATCATTAAAGATCGAGTAACTGTATCCTAAACGACCATTACAAGATCCAGTAACTCTCTAACAACAATTCGATCACAAAATCAGGACTACTTGAACCTGACACTTTTGTACCAGCATTATTTACTTGAGTGACATGTTTTCACGCTCAGCGTTGTAATGATTATATTGACGACATGTTTTGACGCCCAGCGTAGTGATTATTTTACTAGATGACATGTTTTGACGCTCACGTGTAATGATTTACTGAATGACATGTTTGACGCTACATCGTTGTAATGTGATTTACTTGATGACATGTTTCTGACGCTCAAGCGATAATGATTACTTGAATGACATGTTTGACTGCTCAGCATGTGATTATCTTACTTGATGACATGTTTGACGCTCAGCGTGTAATGTTACTGATGGACATGTTTTTGACGCTCAGCGTGTAATGATTTACTTGATGACATGTTTGACGCTCAGCGTGTAATGATTTACTTGATGACAGTGTTATTGACATCAGGCGTGTAATGGATTACTTGATGACATGTTTGACGCCAGCGTGTGATTATTTACTTTACAACATGTTTTGACGCTCAGCGTGTAATGTATTTACTGATGAATGTTGACGCTCAGCGTGTAATGATGTCTACCTTGGATGACATGTTTTTGCACGCTCAGCGGTTTAATGATTCTGACGTTGATGACATGTTTTGACGCTCAGCGTGTTAATGATTTACTTGATGACATGTTTTTGACGCTCAGCGAGTATGATTACGATGACATGTTTTGACGCTCAGCGTGTAATTGATTCTTGATGACATGTTTTGACGCTCCAGCGTGTATAATGTTCTACTTATACATGTTTTGACGCTCAGGTTGTAATATTTCACTTGACGCACATTGTTTGACCCCAGCGCTGTGATATACTTGATGACATGTTTTTGACGCTCAGCGTTTAATGATTACTTGATGACATGTTTTGACGCTCAGGCCGAGTAATATTTACCTTGATGACAGTGTTTTGACGCCAGCCGTGTAATGATTTACTTGATGACAGTTTGACGCTCAGCGTTAGTAAAATGATTTACTTGTATGACAGTTTGACGCTAGCGTGTAATGATTTACTTGATGACATGTTGACGCTCATGTGTGTACATGATTTACTTGATGACATGTTTGACGCTCAGCGTGTTCTGTGATTATTTACTTTGATGACATTTTTGGACGCTCAGCGATGTAATGATTTACTTTGATGAAATGTTTTGACTCTCAGCATGTGATTTTTAACTTGATGACATGTTTTGACGTCCGCGAGTAATGATTACTTATGTACATGTTTGACGCCCAGCGTGTGATTATTACTTGATGACATGTTTGACGCTCAGCGTTGTAATGATTTACTTGATGACATGTGTTGACGCTCAGCGTGTAAAGATTTACTTGATGACATTGTTTTGACGTCTCACCGTGTAATGATTTACTTTGATGACCATTGTCTCTTGACGGCTCAGCGTGTAATGACTTTCATACTTTGATGACATGTTTGACGCTCAGCGTGTTAATGAATTTACTTGGATGACATGTTTTTGGACGCTCAGCGTGTAATGAGTTTACTTTCGATGACATGTCTTTTGACGCTCAGCGGTAATGATTTACTTGATCGACATGTTTTGAACGCTCAGCGTTGGTAATGATTTACTTGATGACATTTTTGACGCTCAGCGAGTAATGATTTACTTGATGACATGTTTTTTGACGCGTCAGCTGTGTAATGATTTACTTTGATGACATGTTTTGTGTACGCTCAGCGTGTAATGATTTACTTGATGACATGGGTTTGACGCTCACGCGTGTAAATGATTTACTTGACGACATGTTTTTGATCCCCAGCCTGTGATTATACTTGAATGACATGTTTTGACGCTCAGCGTGTAGAATGACTTATTGGATGACATTGTTGGACGTCTCAGCGGAGTAATGATTTACTTGATGACATTGTTTGACGATCTCACGCGGTTAATGATTTACTTATGACATGTTGACGCTCAGCGTGTAATGAGTTTACTTGACGACATGTTTTTTGACGCCCAGCGTGTGATTATTTACTTTTGATGACATTTTTGACGCTCAGCGTTGTAATGATTTACTGATGACATGTTTTGACGCCTCAGCGAAGTTAATGATTTACTTGTTGACATGTTTTGACGTCTCAAGCGTTGGTAGATGATTTACTTGATACAAGTTTTGACGCTGCATTGTGTAATGATTTACTTGATACATGTTTTGACGGCTCAGCGTGTAATGATTTACTTGATGACATGTTGACGCTCAGCGATGTAGATTCTTACTTTGATGACATGTTTTGACGCTCAGCGTCTACCTGATTATTTAGCCTTATGACATTTTTTGCGACGCTCAGCGTGTAATGATTTACTTGACATGACCATGTTTTGACTCGTTCAGCATGTGATTATTACTTGATGAATGTTTTGACGCTCAGCGTGTTAGTGATTTACTGTCATGACATGTTTTGACGCCCACAGCGCGTGTGATTTATTTATTGAATGACAGTTTGACGCTCAGCCGTTGTATGATTTACTTAACATGATTTTGACGCTGCAGCGTCGTAAAACTTTACTTCGATGACATGTTTTTGACGTCAGCGTTGTCTAATGAGTTTACTTGATGACATGTTTGGACGTCAGCGTTGTTAATGATTTACTTGACTGACATGTTTGACGCTCAGCGTGTAATGATTACTTATGACATGTTTTGACGCTCAGCGTGTATGTAATGATGTTAACTTGATGACATGCTTTTGTACGGCTCATGTGTTAATGATTTACTTGATGACATGTTTGACGCTCAGCGTGTAAATGGATTTACTTGATGACATGGTTTTTGAGCGCTCCAGCGCTGACGGAATGAATACTTGATACATTTGTTTTGTCACGCTCAGCGGTAATGATTTTACCTTCGATGACATGTTTTTACGCTTTACTTGATACATGTTTTGACCGCTCAGAGTGTTATGATTTACCGGAACTTCTTATCTCCGTCCAGGAACTACCATTCAGGCTCCTGTCCACAAACTCGCTTTCCTTCACCCCAACTGCTGCATGGCCCTCAGCGCTGAATGAATTGAAATCTTTCTGTTCCGAAATCTACCAGACATGTCGGCGGTCGTCTTGCTGAGTTGTTGGAGAACGTCCTACATCAGATGTTTTGGATACAGAATTTGATGTTCCGTCTCTCCGATGTTCTCCTCTGATGTATATATCATGCCATAGCACTCCGTGACTGCGATTTTAGTGCACTGTACTCGGCAATACAGCAGGAGTCTTGCTCAAGGTCATTCATGAAGTTATCAGCAGTCCAAGGTTTCGGCGACTAGTTCTATAAAATAAATTTTCAACACATGCATGACTTGTTCAGTTGAAGAAGTCATAGAAGTTTGAGAGATAGAAATTAGACCCACTTCAAGTGAGTCACCTGTACATTCAAAACAATTATTATGATGCATTGGTTACACAATATTAGCTATATTGAGTGTGATATTTCGGAAAATCATTGGGAGGCATCTAAAAAGGTCTCCCACTGGGAGGAAAATATTGTTCTTCAGATCCCCCAATCATAATGGATCAAAATCGATCTTTCAAGTCTTTTTAATCAAAGAATGCCTTAGTCGAGATGTTACAATATAGCTGTACCCAGCCCACACTGTCCCACTTTATATCAACCCTGTTGATCTTCATCCACTGACATGTCATCCATCCAGGCTTTAGGTATTACAAAACCTTCCTGGGACCACTCTCCATCAACCAAATGGAAAGCGTCTTTACCAAGTGAGAAATAGCATGGAACAAAATTCCCATGAAGGTAATAATTTGGTACAGTTAGAAAGTGCTTGTCATAAGGAACCACACATGTCTGGAAATATGAAAGTCCGATCACTTCCATTCAAAAGTTATGGCCAATGTTAAAGTTTTTGAAAAGTAGGTCAAATGCAAGGTCAGGTCAGGAGGGTCAAAATTTTCCGGTACCAGTAGCAAAGGGTGTCATAGGAATCACACATGTGTTATATGAACAGTTTCCCATCAACTTTTGCCATTCAAAAGTTATGGGCCCAATGTTAAAGTTTTTGAAAAAATAGGTCGAAACTCAAAGGTCAAGGTCAGCGAGGTCAAAAATTTGGTACCAGTAGGAAGAAAGGCTTGTGCATAAGGAACCACAGTGTGAAATAGTTGGAAAGTCCCATCACTTTGCCATTCATAAAAGTTCATGCCAACTGTTAAAGTTTTTTGTGGACAGACAAACGGACAGACAAAAACTATATGCCCGAATCCGAAGATTTCCTGGGGCAATAAAAAATAGGATCATACTCCCATAATTCTAAGTAAAGGCAAAGATAACGAACAGGTGTATCAAATCTCGCATGTCCCAAAACAAAATACAAACAAGAGTTGGCAATCACGGACCCCTGACACAACCAGCGAGGTGGGACCAGGGTCCTAGGAGGAAGCAAGCATCCCGCTGTTGACCAAGGTCACAGCCCGCAACTCCGCGTGAGCCATAGTCGGTTGATCAGGTAGAACGAACCAATCACGTATTCAAAGTCAATGTGTTGAAAAATACGGTCTTTACACATGGCTATGAAACACATCAGACAGCATTTGACTCATATGATAGTCTATTGGTAAACTAAATTTATACAACACGCGCACATCGATCTCTACGACCATTAGAATTTACAAAATGCTGCCTTTAAAACGTGACTTGATAAATCAAAAAACAACTGTTCATTGCTGCTTATGTGTCCAATCATTTTGTGTGATGTTGATAACAAGTTGGATAATTGAGGATAAGAAAAAAATCAAATGGACTGCTAGAGAAGAATTACATAAATTAATGACCAAACACAATTATTGACAAATAATGTCTAATAACCTGCATGTTAATTCATGAGTTTCAGATATTTCATACACAAACTTTCACAATTAACAACAATTTGCAAAAGGGATTATACTAGTGTTATTTGATTCAAGCAGTATTACAAGGTGAATTAATGAAGGTGCGTATATTATTTCCAAGGTTAGACGTCCGTGATTTCAATTTTACTTGATAGAGCACAAATATTCGTCGAGTTTAAAATTTCGTTGTTTTGATTCCCCAAAAATTTCTTCGGGATTTAATTTCGTCCATTTCAAGACAGCTCTTTACTTCATAAACAGTTGGGTTAAAAATTGTCATCATGACTTAATTTCGTTGATTTATTGCTACCAATGAAATGTTATATCATGACGAATATTTGTGCTTCTACAGTAATTAAATGACGAAGTGATCCGACCCACAAGAGGCCTGACAGGCCTTACTGGTCACCTAGAGAATATCACACAAGTGTGTATGATTTACTCATACCTGTAGTCTTTTTTTTTTACGTCATTGTCAAAATTTCCTGAGAAAGTGGTAACCGTACGAAGCTCTAATTACATTACACTATTAGCTGTTAGTAAAAAAAATATACTAGCTAAGTAATGCTAATGTCTGTCATACAACGGTAACAGTCATATTGGAGGAGGAAACACAGGTGATAGAAAACTCCCAACTCGCAATTAATTGCTTAGTACTCTTGGAAATGTACTCGCAATTTCCAAATACTTCTTGCAATTCAAGACTAAAAACTTTATGGTAATTCTTAATTTCAATGACACCATGTGTTGGCTTAAACTTTCTCATTTCAATCAATAATGACCACAAGAGTATAGACAAACATCTGATAAAAATAACTGACAATTTTTTCGAGTTTCGAAATTCTCAACTCCCAAATCCTAGATCGATATTTCAACTAGTAGTTTGCGAGTTTAGTATAGGTGAATTCTAACCACGTGTTTTGGAAACTCATTATCCTCCTCGTACAATAGTCCATATATGTCAAAGCCTTTTGCGAAACTACAAGGCATATACGTATTGCCATGAACATGCCTATTACATAGTTTGTTCGAATTTTAACAGGAATTAAGGGAGGAAAACAAGAGTTGAAAGGCAATAATAGTACGGATTTAACAATATTTACTTCCATAATTATCGACCTGTTTCATAGACTCGATTCCTCATAAAAAAAAAAGCTTTTTTTTTTTTTTTTTTTTTTTAGAATTAATGACTAATATAAAACTCTAAAAAAATTTAATTGCAAAGTTACTCTGGAATAGAAAATTCTGGCAAACGATGAATGCACAGTTGAAAAAAGCCTGCAGAGAAACCGGATTGTGTGAGATGATTGAGCCGCAACTTGGTGAATAGTGAGCGAATACAGAATAATAACGGAGCACAAATGCGAGTGCGGGAAATTAATAATTCAATATGAGACAGGCAGAATGTTTCACTTAATTTTCATAAAATGCTGATTTCAGGTGCGCTTTTTTTTTTCACTCTCACATAATTACATTATAAATTTTTTTGTATTAACACCACTCCAGTAATCAGGATTAGAATTGAATTGCTTGTATGTCCCGGATTAACAGCTAAAGCCTCGACCAACAACCAAATCTAATTAAAATTAAAGCTCCCAGCCTCATCGATTTTGTTATTTTTTCCTCAGGCCTCGCTGAACAAATACCTGTCTGTCCGTGACTTCGATTACCTACGGTTCTGGGGTGTCTGTCATATAGAGAGATCGTCTGTCTGTCTGTCACCCGACTCGCACTTTAACCCTACGGTTTTTGGGGGTATATAAGAAATCTGTCTGTCCGTCCCTCCCTGACCATACCTACGGTTCTGAGGGGGTATATAAGAATCGTCTGTCTGTCCCATGACGTCGATTTAACCTTACTGTTCGTGGGGGGTATATAAGGAATTCACCGGTCGTCTGTCCCCGACTTGATTTACCTACGGTTCTGGGAGGTATATAAGAATCACTCGTCTGTCCCTGACTGCGATTTACCTACGTTCTGCGCGGGGGTATAGTAAGAATCAACTCTGTCCCTGACTCGATTTACCTACGTTCTGGGGGGGTATATAAGATATCACTCGTGTTCCCTGACTCAATTTTACCTACGGTTCCTGGGGGTATATAAGAATCACTCTTCCTGACTCGAGTGTTACCGTACGGTTCTCTCGTATGGTCCAACATCTGTTACAGCTTGTTTGTAATGAGCTTTGTCAATAGAAATTGCTGAGATTAAAAACGACAAGGTCCCCCGCCATCCACATATTTTTATGGCTCGCTTGAATTCACTGAAAGCTTCCTGAACAAAGAAGATCATGCCCTGACAGCATTTCCAATTGTTAAAAACCTCAGTTCGACCATGAGGTCAAGGTTATCTTACAGAGGTCCAGATGGCAACATCCCTCTTTCAGTAGCCATCGCCTCTCAAGTATGCATCTCGCCGATGCCAAAATGAAGTCAAGTATTAGAAAATAATACTTTGACCCTGAGGCAAAGGTGAAGTCATATATTAAAAAAGGTGAAGGTCATAATAAGTCATGAATGTTATGCGATACATCCTCTTCATATTTAAATACACCCATATGACTAGATATGTTATGCCTACGCCAAAGAACAACAGAAGTTATGGCCCTGACACAAATTCTGCACACACAGGCACGGACAGAAAAAACGAGTACATGATGCATCGTCTCATGTATGCATTCCAGTGTGCCAAATATACATGGCCTTTCATGACAAAAGAGTGGCCCGGACACGGTTCATGTTAATATGTACAGACAACAGCGAGACAGAGCGATCTCCTATATACCCCGAAAACTATGGTTTGCGGGGGGAGTGGGAGTATATCTACAAGGTCACAATTGGCACAGAACATAGAATCTGCTGAAAGTTTTCACTAGAATTCTGTCGAGTGGTGTTTGAGGAGTAGCAGGATGTGGAGGTGGACGAACTAGCCCCCCAGATGTCACGCGAAACGGACCAAACAGGTTGCTTAACACTCCATTTCCCGCTAGCGTCAGGCACAAGGGGGAGGTGCATAATAAACCCTTCTATTTCGAGCAATGAACATTTGTCCTATACCCTCTCAAGGGTCATTCGTTGACAACAGTCAAACTTCATTTAGAATACGCTACTACCTCGTCATTGAGGAAAAACGCTTCCTTATCTTCCAACAGTTTTTGAAACTAGGTCATTAATCACTATTGTCCGCACATAATAAGTAATAGCAACATACTAACTGGCAAAGGTCATTGTAAAGTCTGAGTTAACTACTCTCAAACATTAAAGCCAACATTACTAACTCAATTTATCTGTGCAATTTGTTTGTTGCACGATCAAGTCGATCTCGAGCGAATGTTCGTGTAATCTGCATTTCGGCGGAGCATCCATCTAGCTCTCATCTGCATATACTGTATTCTTAGGCATCTCAAAAATGTCCAATCCAACAACATAATTTATACAGAATGTGCTATCTACAGACCACTACTGCGAGAAATCTGTAACTTCGAACGCCTGACCCATTTGCCATCTACTCAGTACTATACTATATGATCTTTAGCCTCAACTGAGACAGGGCATACTACAACAAGGGTAGAGGGCAATTTACAACAATAAAAACTTTAACCCTTATTTCCAAAATAACAGAAAATTCAGCGAAGATTGCAAAAAAAAAAACAAGGAGGCCCAGAGCCAACACGCTCACCTGAGCACAGCCTGCTCAGCTAAAGAAGAGTTTGGCGATATTAGAATTACCACTTGTGGACTAAACTATAACTTTATGGTCGGGTGTGGAGGCGGGGGAGTGACTCACTATATAATGTATACTTAGTCGTGAACCAACTTTAATCTACTCCATATCAGGGAAGCTTTCAAAAGCAGTAAGAACACCATTCTTCCTTACTCGTGTCTTCTCACATGAAAATACGATCTTGTTTTAGAAGAGATTCTTTCGTATAATATCTGGCCGGATTGTAGGTAAACTTGTATGCATCCCCATTGGCGCGCGTGTCGATCAGGTAAGCCCCCGGGAGAGCTATGATTGAAACAAATGCAATCTTCCACTATATCAGGAAGAGAATTTAACATATCACAATTTCAGCTTGCCTGGACCCACAGTGAGTTGTGCGTTGAGTAAAAGATTTTCTCTATAGTATAGTACAGTGCATATGACTTTGATCCCCTATGGGGCAGCCCCATGTACCCCACGACGGGTGTCATCGATTGCGAGGTGAATTAAGATCACTCCATATAGCTTTCTGAAGATCTCCCATGGCATTTGATACACGAAGCTAGTCCAAGTCGTAATGGAAATTGGTTCAGCTGTTTCGGTGGCGCCCGAGTGGGGATTCTATTCTTTGTTCTGAGAAAGATGAAATATTATTCCATAAGTTGGATAAGTGCACATAAGTAGAGAAAACATTTTGATCCCCTAAAAGTTTTGATTTTTTTTGGGGGGGGGTGAGGGGGGGTTGGGAAACCCCGAGTGTACCTCCCCGGGGGTCATGATATTGAACAAACTGAGAAGAATCCCGCTATATCAGGAAAACTTGTCATATAATTTCAGCATTTTCTGAGAAGGCGCCAGTGTCAGGTTATTTGTACCCATTGAAGATTAGGTACACTTATGTTAGACAAATGTAAGTTTTTTCATCCCAATCAAAACTATACCTCGAAGTCTGTAAAAACTTTTTGGATTCCCATTGAGACCCCATCGTACCCCCGCGGGGTCCATCGATTTGAACAAACTGGAAGTTCTCCACTATATCAGGAA
>CAJDSM010133000.1:0-14817 GCA_903981925.1 Ostrea lurida | reverse complement strand
GATATTGTGCAATTGTAAATCAACTGATTAAAGGAGTTCGAATATTTATCTTTAAGAGGAATAGCATCATGATGGCTAACTTCAAAATACAAATGTTGATTTTTAAAATTAATGTTAAATTAGGAACTATTCTTAAGTTTGATATGAATTAAATTTGTGAGAATGGTTTGTATTTAGATTAATGTATGTAGTTTGAAAAAGATTTTTTTTTGTTCCTTATATCCAATATACCTGGTACCAATATTCTTGTCTATATGATGATTTGTTCTTGACTATTATAAGTCTGTATAAGTATGTTTGTATTAAATTGTGTCTATCGTATTTCAACCAGATGTCATGGGTTGTATGTAGAGTTCGATCACAATATAAAGGGGAAAGCCTTGCGAGATTGGTTCAGCTGGCGCTGTGGTGCGAAGACATTCAAGATGACTGTGACTTCTTGGCTTGTACTTTAAAGAGGGCACAAAACCAGAACAAAAGGGCCCAAGAAAGGCGTTCACCTAGTGTCTTGTCTCTGTGGGTAGATAGGTAAGAACTTAAATAGACACGTTGTGTCTGTTGTTCAACATTTATTTCATACCAGGTAACTGTAAACAGTGGTAGAAAGAAAAAATAAACAATTTATTATATTATCATGCAATGCATGTACAGGTAGATTTCAGCCTGTTTTCTTCTTTGAATTTTTTTTAGTGACTCTTATTGAAGTTTTTTGTTTTGTTTTTGTTTGTTGTGGGTTTTCGCTTCCTTTCATTTAGTTGAATAACTTGAATATAATACAGACAAATATGAAAATCTTTTATCTATCTACCCAGCTGTAAACAGAATCAGCAGCACGTGTCAGAGAGATTATACCCAGCCATGCTCCCAGATCAGAAGGGCACTCCTCTGTTTATTGCCAAACTAAAAGTAAGTTAAAGCTTGGAGTGCCTTTACAATATTTTTCCAGTAGTAAAAATGCTGTGTTTAGTGTGCAAGCTCAACTTGAATACTTTTGGCATTGCTACCAATGGGTGCCAAAAGTGACAGTAGTAATCTTGAAGCTGTGAATCTTCATGCCACTATCAGTGTTTTGCAAGTCGGATTGTCCCAGTACTTGCAGGGTTCTCATTAACGCAAGAATCTGGTAATATCACAGCAAATTGATCTGGGAGCGGATTGTTTAATAAGGTGCGGACTCGTCGGGAACCCCCGAAATGTCGAGAAAATTCGAGATTTTTGAAGTCGGAATCAATCTACAAACTTCCGGTCAAGAAAGTGAACCCAATTTCATTACCGAGAAACTCTATCATTCTCTAGTACGCTTGACTTTTTAAAGTGTCCCGGGAGTCAAATTATACATATTTATATGCATTTAAAAAATAAATACGGAAAACCATAAATTATTAAGTATTATAGTATCTAGATCTAGTATTTTTCTTTATTACCTCGAGTGAATGTAGAGATTCAGCAAGTATAGAAGTAAGATTTTTAAATCAAAAAATCAAACACGTTTTTTCTACGTATAAATATAACACTCTCTTATCCTCCAGATGTTAAACCTAGTGAAAAAACGAGGACTTATCAAGAAAATTCAAATGCAGAGTGATTATGTGAACGTATAGATCAAATCATGCCCTGTGGGGGATCTAAGTTGTAGACATCGATCAAACTCTTCAGAGGAAATTACGTAAGGCTTCGACTTCAACATTAGTTTATAGTCGTTTATATTCTCATGTATGGATACTAGTCAGCTATAATACGAAAACAGTGTGTTTAAGCGTATAACTACGATACAGACGGCAGGACAGTCTAAAGATCCGCAGGCACCTGACACAGCCCCACAAATGATAAGTATATATACAAATGGTAGATCTTATGTTTTCGTCGATAATGTGGTGGTTTGTATCAGCACAATTGACGTTAGCAATCACGAAGATCAAAAACATAACAAGATAGACCCAGACGATCATACTGATGTAGGGACTCAGTGTCACATACACCGAGAGATCATTTCAACAACTATTAACTTAGTAGAGAGACAGAAAGGAAAGTACAAAATTCTAATCCTCCCCATCTTGATATTTTAGAGCTTTTATAATGTGCATTATCGTAAAAGTATTTGTCTATGCTAATTTTGCTATATGTTCTTAAGCAATGAAATTATCCATAAATAAATGCACCACTTTATATTGAATTGAGATAGGAGCAAAACGATATAAGCAAATTTATACGCTTAGGCAATGTAAAGCACAGTCTAACACAATACTCACACTACACATCTCTCGCTCTTTATAGGCAATGTGATATGCACAAGAAAAATATTCTCTACAATAAGTAATGGAGACATGATAGACTCGAAATCAAAACCTCGCACAGATAGTTTGACCTAATCGGTTAATGTAAATAAATATCATAATACAACTATACAATAACATGATGCGCTAGTCCTAAACCTATTTTAATAGTCATCAGTGAAAGATAACAGATTAAAGTCTTAAAGGCAGCTTCATGGATGAGGTTTGTGTAAGATTGACAGACACACGACAACTCATCCCAAAGTGAAGAATCTTATTTATAGCTGTCATCTCTATTCTCAACTAACAATATGCATTGGGTGGAGTATAAGATTATAAGAAAATCAGTCACACTCGGTTACTCGTAAGTACACTTGGTATAAACACAGTAATAGCATTAATTGGAATTGTTAGTATTAAGTCTAAGACACATTTATTCCTACATGGTTGAGCGGTAATACTACAACGCACGAACTATGTATTATATTTACACAAATAATTCGGTAAGTTCATTATATCCACCTTATTTGACCAGGGAGACAACTATACATGAAGTACATTGTTTTTTCTTCTAGCAAAATTCAAAAATAATTTTACTACTCCTGTCGTACATCGGCCCTAGATAAAGAGAGTGTTGAACGGACGAGCTCCTGTGTGGTATATTATAAAATAACTAAGTCGGAGTTAACAGCATAAACGTTTTTGATCAATTTGATGACACTTTAGAATGAAGTCATAAAATTAGCAAACGAAAGAATGAGAAGAACTACATAATATACATAAAAAACTCAACTAAGCACACTGTTATGGCTAACGTGATTATCTTAGATGCATATTTTTTTTTCTAACGAGAGATGATTTTAAAAAAGTAAGGAAAAATGGTCAAAGTCATATAGATTATTATGTTCTTTAATTAAAGAGATATCTGATACAAACTTGGATAGAAGATTGATTCACATCATTAGCACATGTAGGATACGAGCAGAATGGAGGCAACAAGAGGAGAGATGTAGGGAGCAGCGTAGAGATAGATGGAGTTTTCTAGCCTGAGTAACAGTATCATTTACTAGGACTTATATACAAAGATATTACAATTAATCCACTTATCGTGTTTAATCTGATCTCAATTTATCTCGTTTGTACTCAAATAAGAATACCAATTGAGAGGAGAGTCATATATATGTAAAGGATATGCACAATCTATTTATTCTGAAATGACAAAGGATATGAAGCAATCTCTCATTAGTTTCCAGAGTTCAGAGAGACACCACTATATCGTTGGCATATTAAATATGCTGCAGTACTGAGAGAAATACAATAGGATTTCATATAGGCATATTCTTATATAAGCGAGTGCGATGTTGACATCGACAGTACTGCAACGGCACATAATTGCAAATGTCTAGATGAATTATCCATTAGATCTTCGTCAAATCAGAAAGCAAGCACAAAATTTCAGATGCAGATATGATAATTTGTGGCCTCTTGAGACAGCTAAAGACATCTAATCTCCTGATAATAATTCATATTGTCAACTCAATTATTTATCATGGTGCACGAAACCAAGGTAATTTTCCCAAAATATCCAACTAACTATTATTATATTGAGAAGCCTTCAATTTTACTGCATGAGTTCAAATGTGACTAGTGATTTTAATTGGATGACGTCAGTGACTTATAGACTATTATACAAGAGCTAAGTAGAAACATTACACAATGATAAACATCCATCCATATATATATCATCAGTACGCTCAATTTCATTCGAATAATGAGTATGTGCACATTTTCAATACTGGCATCTATATGATGGGTGTAAAAGTAATGTAATTGCGATGAATTTTGGAAGGCTTCATTGTCAGCGTTAACGTAAAGTCGATCGACCAATCTTGAATTTTTTCTCTCAAGAGATAGCGACCCTACCAACATTCTAGTGTTTTCATTCTCAAACAATTTACTGTATTTTAGCGGAATTAGATTAGTCCAGTATCTTTCACACATCCCAATATCAATTGTAAAATCATCTATGAATGAGCGATAAGAGTCATTTGAAGGACAAATCAAAAACTGCGTCCTCCTGGTAACGAGTATAAATTCTTATCATAAAAAGTCGCATATTCTAATAACAATAGCTGCAATGTCTGATTATGTCTTAGTATGTGGGACATATATGAATCGGAAAGCTATACACAATAAATGATACTAACTCTGGTCATATGCAAAAGACAGAGCACAAGACGGAATAGCTGTAGTGTAAGTCAAAATCAGCGAGCTACTAAAGCTAAATAGCCTTTAGTAATAAACTGTGTATAGTCTCTATCACTTTAGTCTTTAGAATATCCGTGCCCTAAAACACATCCAATGTGAGTGCACGTGAATAAACAGTAATGTTTAGGATCGTACGATTATATTTCTGTATAGAACAGCAAGTTCTGCCCGTCCTGCCCCTTCCTCCTGGCCTTCGTGTCGCTCCAGATTATCGATTTATAAGCGCAGAGCTAGCCGATGTTTCACAAAACTCGAGCTGTTAAACAAGAAAAACAATTATACCACCTCATGTGAACGAGTGTCTAATCTTGATCGATATTTTCTATTTTTAGAAAAAATTATGCAGTCGACTGTGTATTTATTCACGACTTCTTCAACATCAATGTTACAGATATAGACAGCTGATAAAGCTACAAACACTGTATTGAGGAATATGCCTCACATACGGTGCTTACCATGGGCATTTGACATGACAGTATACTTTGTAGCGAGGACGCATCGAGTAAGATTAAATACTTGTTACCTTATAGGCAAATATGGAATCGCATCAATCACAAGAACTGCGGATTTCAATCGAGCCCTTGCGGTTCGGCAGTTCGTGCGCAGTGCGGTTATCACTTATATGATCGATTGTTATATTTTACAATGTTAGATATTAGAATTCTGTCATGAGTGGTAGGATTAATGCAAAATTACTAAGGTGCAAGGAGGAGACATATATCAACGTATTGTACTGTTAAATACAATCATTATATATTTATTTTTGACACTTAATGCTCGCTTACTCAAATAATAGAAAAGAGGGTCCATACGGGTGAATATTGGCTGTGATGTAAGTCGTACTAGGTGATCATTCTGCTATCAGCACACACTAACGTTAGTGATATCGTCACAGCGCTCTCTCTCAACATATTTCGCGATCGTCCCCCGTAACATCTACAGTTGTACAAAAAAACTCCTAGGTTAAAAGTAGTTTCTGATCGTATAAGCACAAGTTGAGGAATCGAGTAGTGGACACAAATGCGCTAGTTGAGAGCATTGGGTTTATCTATCATTCAGTGGTGTTAAACCAATATTATGATATAACGCGAATACATGTAATTTCAAAAACTATTTTAGTTAGAATGTTTGAGCATTATATTACTTTTTTATGACTATTTGTTTTAATAATTAAATTCGTTTAATATTCGGACCACAATTACAGTATGGTTGGGGACATTCGTAGATCAAAGCGTGTTCCTTTGTACCAAATATAATCAAAAAACCTTATTATAAGCAGCAAATACTTAATTCAAAATAAACAGATTATTTGATTTTTTTTGCTTTTTATGTTATTTATATATTTAACAGAATAAATTAACCACATATTCAACAATTATGTCTATATTTACCGTAGAATTTTCAAAGGTTTATTCATCAAAAAATCTATGTTAGTGGAGAATACGTTGGGACGCATGGATGCAAGAACGTATAGTGAAATTGTGCAGCTGGTGAGAAATACTCACAGAGAATTTGATCGAACAATGGGGCGGGGTAAAGGGAGCGCTGCTGGAAATAAAGTGTCCGGAACATATAAGTTGTAAAGTTCTATATAGAGAACTTGTATAGGAATTTCAAGAAACGCGAGGAAGCCTCCTAGGGAGGAACGGTCCCGAAGTCTACAGGTTTTAACCAGAGTGATTATATATATGATCACTCCCTTATTTAAATGATGGTTAGAGAGTTATTATGACAATTATTATTGGAAACTTTTACGAAATATCATTTACCTCCAACCCAAACCTTTTGGAAACAACTCAATCTAGATCAGCTAATCTGAGGGGTGCACCAAAGAGGAGGGGGGTGGGGGCGAGAGGGAACAAATCGTTTCTCCTTCACCAACTTCGCCTATAATCGCACTTGGTAAGAGGGAGAGAAAGGCCGACAACTCTGTGCAAGGAGGAATGGACAGCGTTGTTTGTTGTGATAGGGGACCACTAGAGTTTATTTATATAGTCAAAAGAGTTAGCAATTTCAGCGATCGTTATCACTCAGACGATGTGAAACATCAGAGACTGAGTGTATATATCAAACGAGCTGGCTTGCCACACAGTATAATACTGGTCACCGAACAACAATTATATTCTTACATAACGTGAATATCATAGATCACATGACGATGATTAGAGATTTCAAGTCGGTCATCTTATATTGAGTGGGTGAAGTATATTTAATATCACTGATGATATGGTTACATATCATCACTTAGCAGTCATTTATAAAGTATACTGTTATAATAACCCAAAATTGTGATAACATTTTAAGTAAGTATTCACAATATATTATAATGTTTCTGGGATTTTCATTATTAATGGATTTTCATTTTCGAGATAGGCTCCTCTGATCAATATAGCATAATTAGTCATGTAGTATAGATAGTGTCCTTATCTTCAAGATAGCATAATTTTTTCAAACACAGCATATTCGCAACAGTAAATTTCATGAGTTGGAACATCAATTCGGGTTATGATTAGGTCATATATAAATAACGAATTCGTAACAAAGTGCAAGGGATGATGGACAAAGTTCATGGGCTCATTTTACGAAATATTATTCTTGAGGTAATTCAATCTCAAAGATAAGATTCATAATTTATCAACACTCCTATTAAAACTACTGTAATCAAGACAGTAATCCTGACTATTGGTTATTGATTTTAAGATATTCGGCAGATAACCATGATATGATATACTGATGTCAACATTAAGGAAAGCCAAATCCAATCGCAAGCCCCCTCCCGGTGGACTCTCTATGCGTATGTAGTATCGAGGGGTACAAAATGTCTTGGGGAGCAAGAGGAGATTATGGACTATAAAAAAAAAATAGGAACATAAAAGAGAACATTCGGGTTATGAAAGTCGACGGAGAAAGCATCGCCAAGACACCTACCACACCATGGCTATGAATCGGCGCTCACATGGTCTTTGGTTGCAAAGGAGAACCTACATTATTCTCACAAACACTCGGACATCCCAGGTAATGATTGATCATACTATTGGTAAAATAACCACTTATACCAACTCTTCTGCTAAATGTTCATAAACTTCACCGATACAAGGAGAAATATGCGCGAATATCAATAGAAGATGTAATCACGTAACACTAATATATAATTGTCATAACTATTCGAAACACATACTTTCCTTACTTCACCTTGCCAACATACACTGAACAAGAACTAGCTAACGTATTTATGATACAACTTCAGTTATTTGGGCATATGTTAACAACGTAGTTATAGTTCGCGAAGGATGGCGGATTCTAAATTGTTTACTCTATACTTGAGAGGGACAGATGATACAATATTACGAGTATAAATGAGAACTGATTGCACAACATAAGCAGACAGACTCGTGCCTATCGGAAAATATCTATTCGCGCAATATTTATATTCAGCTGAATTTATTCTAGAGATGAGTATCGTTAACATTAAGATACCCACACATGATATTCGAGACACGAAGAGGAGAGAGCGCGAGTGGGAAGGCGTGCGTGAGAGAGACACGTATTATGCGAAGGTAGTTGGATGGGAATATTGAGAGATTTATGTTGTTAATGTTATATGGGTTGCTATAGGAAAAGTATTACGACTGTGGTATACGGATTTAAGGTCAATGCAAACGAGTTATCCATTAAGTAGGTTAAATCTATGAAGATATAGAAAAAAAATCTGCGTAACGTGTTACCATTTGGGCATTCTAATAGATGTTCGAATAAACAAATAAAGCTTCAATTTTTATTTCTCACATAACATTGTAAAGTAGATAATATGATCTTATTTCTGAAATAATTATCATCGAAGATATATGATTTTTAATCTTGGATAATATGCTGGTAATACTAATACAGACTAAATTATTGTAATAATCACTTATCGTAGGGTTGCTAGACGCAGAAAAATAAAGGAAAGAGACTTTATCATAGTATACAGTTGCGGTAGTCTTCTGTCTCTCAGGAGAAGATAGAGGTGTGTCACTATTCTATCAAAGGGATTTGCTCGATTCAATGGTTATTTTGAGCAAACACTGAGGATGGGCATAGAGGATTTGTGAGACTTGCCCTTCTAATGCTGATCAAGATCTCTTACTGAGGAAGATCCTGGAGGGAGGGATTGCAATTACCTCTATGTTTCGCAAGTACCTCTCTATGCACCGAGAGATAAAGATAGTATCTACGGACAGTTTTCCTAGGCGACGGGTACCACGAAATATTAAACATTGTCCAAAGGACGATTCTTTGTCCGAGCTTGAAAGTATCCCCTGATTCTTTCTGTATCTGTCCTAACTTTCCTCACTCTCCATCTTTCTTCTGTCAAACATACTCAGTCACTGTTTCCAAGATCATTTGTCCGGGCAATTAGTCCTCAGGACTCATAGGACAGGCTGCTCTTATGATTGTGCAGATTTTCCAAAAATTTTGGATCGACCCAAATTTAGCACATACATTCATCATTCAACGGTTCTACATGCTATAATATGATATTCATTCAAAATTCCAATTTACAATCTATTTGAGTAACACATTCTGCTTGATGATTAATAATTCGTAAAAAGACATTTAGCTTTACATGCATAACCAATTTTTCCAGAATTTGAAATGACTGAATTTGGTTAAGAGAATTGATAATCAGCAGCGCAGTATCACACTATTGTCTCTAATAGGCTTCACTCATGTATTTCTTAGCGAAACCCCGAAATGAAAGCTCAAATTGAAAAACGCCCCCCGCGATCGAATCGCATCAAAAAGCTGACGGGCTGATTATAGTTGATCTGAATTTAAGACAATGAATCTTATAATTCTTTTTGTGATAGCTATTAATTAAAAATAGCGAAACAAAATATGATGAGGTTACTAAATCTTCATTCATTTGCGTGTAGGCAAAATAAGGGAGCCGCACTTTGATGGAAAGGGATCATAAAAAAGTTATACGTCCAAAATAAAATCAAATACATTTCATCTCATGCATACAATAGAGATTTACTCTTCCCACACAATCTTACATGTATCGCTTAAAAACTTAGGTGAGACGATGTTCAATGTTTTAATATACGTTATCCTACTATTACAAAATAACTGACTCAAACTAAATCACACGCTACGTCAGTCTTGAAAAGTTAGATAACTTTGAGCTTGACACATATGGGTGAAATTATTTAACGAAGTTTGTACCAAAACAGAATTATCAAAATTGCCATATAAAAATACATATGTGAATTAGGGTAATTAAGCCTAAAAGAATCTGAACAAAACATAAAAAAAAAAACAAATATGACTATACTCAAAACGTAAATACATACTAGAAAGGTATAATAGAAATTAAGAATTTTACGATATAACGTGTAATATACTCTCGCTATATAATAAAATGGCAGATTATTGTTATTAAAAAGTGATTATATATTTGGGGGTCGAGAGCATAATACACAATCGTTGATTCTCCGCTCTGTTGCGGCTACCTTTCAAGTCTTGAGGCATAAGTGCAAGAGAGAGATTTATTGCAGTTAAGAAAGGGATCTTCAGCACATGAGAAAAGATATAGTCTCGAGTTCTAGGTATTGGTCTAACAAACTTTAGATCACATCAAATAAGGTACGACAGTGTGGGATTCTAATCTAAACATATTGAATAACCCTTTCTCATGTTTATTAAACGATTACAAGAATATGCATATTCCAAGTTGCATCTTCTGAAAATTCACAAAGACACCACCGGACATATTGTTTAAAATATTCGGCTAGACCATCTGCCGAGTAACTATTAGACAGTTAATTGGAGTTTTGGTAATCTGAGAGCGAACAAGATTATAGGTTATTCATGTGAGATTAAAGACAAACTAACACTCACTTTTATATAAATATCGGTTATATTTCCACCAATTTGAGCGCAACACATCCTCCACTACAAAATTATATAAGGATTAAAAAAATTCCTGTCAGATCACATACACACAACATTCTGATCAATAACTCTGCTATTGACTATAAAAAATTAAGATTGTGTTTCAGAGGAGTTTCTGCGAACGGTGCACTTACTCGATAACACACAAAGCATGCCGTGATGCATCGCGCTATGAAAAATGAGGTCGTTCTCACTCAACACCCATAAAAGTGGCAAGGTAGTAAAGAAACAAAGTAATAATTTTGACATGGCTCTGACAGAGGGAGATTTCAATACACATCTAACGCTTTAAATCTATGCAGCAATTAACTCGCAAGCATGTCCTAAATCTCGTTTCGCCAGTCACCTGCCTGTTTGGGTCAAATGCTGTGCTAAGTCCCACCACGAGTGTTCAAGGACTTTATAATTCTCATTGTTGAAAGTGACCACGGGGACCAGAGCATATTCGTTTATATGACAAGGGGTGATTGCCAAACTGATTAGAGAGCTCATATTCTCGAATCACTAATTCACTCACGTAGTGATATGTTAAACTTGGAGACCATCAGGAGGGACTTCGCAACATCACACAGCGCACTCTCAGCACCGACACATCCTCGACATCCAGAATCAGTCAACACACCAACACGAGTTCGATCATACAGTACCAGGGGGCTGACGTTAGCACAAAAACTCCTAATATTTTATAATGAAACAAGAAAATGCATTTACTGGCAAATATCACCACATACATAAACATATACTGTTACATCGCTAGAAAATACATAGCCTGTACAAAAGGGTAGCACACACACACCACCGCGCAGGGAATTCAATAGGTTGAGTATTATACCATACAAGTCGCTCGACTTTGTCCAACCCTGAGTTGCGCCCCATCTCTGTCCCGCCTCGCTCACGCCCCGGTACGATTGGTGTTCCCCAAAAGTGTTACTTGTTGTCTCACAACTTCACACACAGAGTCACGCAAACACGAAAAGTAATACAAAAACACTTAACACACATTATGAATACCATTAAGGCACCGGAAGTCCATGGGATATAATAACGCAAAAAAACGGTTGAAAATCAATTCTTCAATATGAACTAGATATGTGGCACACACAAATATGAATGCGCGCGACCCGCCTGCTTTGTCCACTTCGCACACACGCTCGACACTCCCATTTCTGGCGCGTTAGAATATCGAGATGCGTCCTTCGCGTCAGAGGTTTTTTGCAATCTATCTCTCAAACCATCAGCTACACTACTGCAATACCTATAATTACCTTCTCGTTGTTTTGATCAGCTATGATGGTTATGCCGTGGGAAGATTTAGCCTGCGGATCGTCACAGACACAAGGCTCGTTTTAGTACACACACCGAATATGGTCGTATGCGCGAGCGGATATCCATCGGGGTCGTGTTTGTCCACTGTCCCACCTGCTCATTGCTTCTCTTTTGTCGAGTGGTCACAGAGGAGTCTCCGGGATTTGCCTTTTTCCCACTGTTGTTTTTGCAAAAGCGTCTTCCTTTGTAAATTTTCTTCCTAATACTCCTCTGTCGTGTCCGAGAACGGGTCCCAGTGGGATTATTGGTCCTCCTAGTCAACCACGGGATTCTTATGAAGCATTCCATGATGGATGTAAGGACTACTCCGACACAATCAACAACATTGGCGTGTCCGTGAGAAACACAGCAAGGGAGTCGCGTGGCGGCTGTTTGGTCGAACCAACTCGTGTGACAACTTCACTGTCAATCTCTCGAAATCTCCTTAAGGCGTACATGCTCGTGGAATGGGGGCAAAGTCATTCGATTCCCAGTTGTGTCCTGGATATATTGTCCACTTTGACAAATCATCTTGATGCGGGGTCCTAGTCCTAATGTTTCTGAGTCGGCAGGGCTCCCCGAGGCGTGGTACCTTAATGCTACTCTACTGACTATCGCAGCAGGTAAAATTAAGGGCGAACTCTTCAATATTTTTTATAACCCATAAGGTCGCATTCTTGTTCGGGAAGTACCGATAGCCGGGTCCGTTGGTGTTTTCGCTGCGCAAATTGGATTAAATGACATTCACTGCACATGAATATATTCCCATATCAAATGATGTTAAGGCGTCTCCACCAGTGGGTCGCGAACATTCCTATTTTAACTGTCAACTACTCTTGGGTTTGACTGCCATACGCATCTCATAGAGACATATATCCGTTATGCCACGCCAGTTTCCTACCTTCTGTTTACAGGCTCAAATGGGCCGGATGAAACCAAGCGTGGTTATGATCCACAGATTGTCGCTCTTTCCAGCATCCTGACAGTCGCTGCAAGAGGGTACTATGCCGTTATACATTTGCGGTCTGGTCATATCCAGGCGTTTTCATCTGGTCCGCTAGTTTTTGTTATGGCGCATAATAATTGGCATAGCAAACTGAGATACTGGGGAGAATGTCTATGTTGAAGGTCAGCGTGAGAGCTATCCAGGGCGGTCGGTGCGGAGAATAGGGTCGCTTTCTCTCCCAATTCTCCTGCCACCGATGATCTTTCTCCCTCTTCCCTTCGTCGTTGTCTTCCTCCACGTCTCCTGGGTGTTCTCGTGGTGTATACCTATGTCCATGACTCGGGTATCAAAGTCCATTCAATGAGCAGATAACTGATGACCAACACTGTACCATCTGTTGTACTTGTTGTAACAACAAACTCTCTAAAATATAGAAGAGAAATCCTAGTTGAAGAGATATAGACAGATTGCGAACGGGTCATTTGTGTCTATAGCCTTGCCATCTTCGCATCATACATGTATGACTGAATTCACAGGCCAAAAATTCGTCAGAATCGTTGATTCCAGTGTCCATGGAGAGTCTCGTTATTCCCCCGGCTCGTCGAACCCTGTTTCCGACTGACGTGAGACTGCCCAGCAAGATGTAGGGCTCCACATTTATTGATAATGGAAGAAAATGAGTAAATATAGTCCGGTGATCTTACATGCGAATTTTCATTGACTTGCCGAGCTCTCAGAATAATAGAGAGTACATCGGTGTTAGTTTTTACTAGCACTACTTGCAAAAATGCTGAAAACTACAGATTCAAAGTCGACAAAAGAGATACAAGACTCTAAATAAGAGTTCCTTTTCCATGGTTATTAATCATATCTAACTTGACACTCTGAAATATATTTGTTGATAAAATAATTCGCAATTGTCGAACACGAATTACGTGACACTAAAATACAAGGTCAATACCGGGGTACAAGGTGGAGTTGTAATCCTTACAACACTCCGACGCTCCATGTTAGTTACTGTTTACTTCCACTTAAACTGGAAAACAGGTAGATGGGCCTCAAAGTATTGATTTGTGATACGGGATGTATATAAGCTTACATGCGTGATCTCTATCAATTATATTATGACACCAATTGATCTATATGATGTATTATGATTTTTTCTACATTGCTTAAATTATTATTCATCTCCTAACTGTAAGAGAGGAGAGGGAGGTGTGGCATGTTAGACTGGATAATACTTAGAGATCTATTATAATAATATACATAAAACATATAAATAAGGATAAATATCAGAATTTAAAACATTAACAAACATAACATAATTAGATAAAATTGGAGAAACAGGATATCGATTTGAGTAAACTGATCAGATTTCACAGATTTCTCATATCGTGTGTGCTGATTGACATCGGTGATAACCCTTGTATGTTGGGACTCCTTTTGAGAGTCAGGTGACGTTTGTGTATTCACGGCAAAATTAAATCTCATAATTCGGGTAGAACACGTAGAATATCTCGTTTATTTGACTTTTTTCTACATGATTCACTGCACTGCAAATTTCTTTAAGATCAGGTCCTGGATGCAGTCTGGATTCGGCTAAATAGACACTAATAACAGACTGTTTCGTATGCGAGCTGTTTAGCATACGGCCAGAGGCCACATCAACATGCAAGCTATAATTCGTTTGTTAAAACACGAGCTCATTTTGTTGCGATTAGTTATCGAGGGCATCATCCATGTGTTATTTGTGTCAAGCTCTACATTGCACGTCTTTCAGGGATACCATAAACGTTTTATTGAGCGAGAAATATCGTGTTGCGCAATATGTGATCAGAAAGTATATGGCCATATTGTATCGTAAGACTAACTTAGAAATAATTTTACCGGACTATAGTATTTGAAATTTATTTTTTAAAAAAATGCAAAACCAATAAAGCTTAAAGAAAATATATATATTGACTTCCGGTTCAACCTAAAACAAAGGTCCAAGTTCATACTCAAAGAAATTGAAAATAAGAAGATAACTTACCTCGCGTAATCAGAATTGGTGTTTCAAGCTTTCCATAGATTACAACTAGTGTATAC
>CAJDSM010132993.1:0-12203 GCA_903981925.1 Ostrea lurida | reverse complement strand
TTTAATTTATCATGAGGAATTGCTGTATAAAATGTGGATAAATTATACGTTTTGATGCAGTCAATTTTAGAAGAATCTCGTGACTTGAAGTTTTTTATAAGCTCTTTAGAGTTTTTGAGAACCCACATCTGATTGACACCACTTCTGGAATATGACACTGACGCTGCATATGAAACATGATAAGGACTTCAACTGTGACAAACCTAAATGGAAAAATCAGCCTCACCAACCAATCAGCCCATCAAGCAGTTGTATTTTCCTAGAGACTCTCACTCATTTTACTTTGAAGGACTTGTGATCGAGAATTTAGATGTCGATTTTCTCGCGGGTATACCTTTCATGGAAGCAAATGACATTGCTGTTCGACCTTCCAAGCACCAAGTTCTGATTGGTAATGATACCGTTTACACTTATGAATCATCTACCACCACAGACAGACACAACCAGCACAGTACCAAAACTCATGTTCTTCTTGCCGTAGCCTCTACCACTGTGTAACCAGGGGACTACATTGAAGTAGACATTCCGAAATCTGTACTGCATCATGACGTTCTGCTTGCTGTTGAACCTCACCTGCCTTCCATCGTACACAGCGTTGAGAACAAGTAGCAGCAATGACCCAGTTACAATTCGTAAGCATGAACACTTCTGCGACGTTTGCCATGTCTATGCTCCACCAACAGACATGCTATTAAGTACTAGTACAAACAACATTGGTTTTCGTAGCACACTAAGTCATGCCCCACTGTATTCATCGTTGGTTACGGTAGACCCTGATGACATTCCTCCCTCAGAGACTGTTAAAGCCTTTAAGGATGTTCTTGCAAAAAATGACAATGTTTTAGTCCAGTTTCGGACGGTTATAATGGTTCTGCTGGATCCTTTAATGCTGAGGTGAACATTGGACCTGTCATGCCTCCACAGAGAAAGGGTCGTTTGCCCCAATATTCAGTGAACTTGTAGCCATTGGTGTGTTCAAGAAACCTGAAGATTTAGGGATTACAGTTGAATACGTAAATCCTTCGTTCCTAGTTAAGAAAGGATCTGGTGGTTTCCGCCTCGTAACTGCTTTCTCAGAAGTGAAGCCCGGCGTTATTGCAAGCACAACCCTCTGTAATGCCGATTGTCGATTCGATACTGCGAAAATTGGCCAATGAAGTACCTTGCGGTGACTGATCTTACTGGTAGTCCCGAGGGTCTGTACACCCAGTTGCTTGCTATGTACTATGTTACTAGCTTAAAATACGGATATGTATTCAATTGCAGTGGAAACTTAGAAATTCATATCAAAATTAAGGATTATCTCCCTCAGACAAGCTCTGATCCTTCGAAGTATTTGGCCCCAGTCTTTGGCACTACATTGTTCACTTTTATAAAGTTTACTTTTCATGTTTCAGATTTCCAACATTCGGTTTGAGCATCACTGAAGAGAAATATTTGTCGAAAAGCGCATCGTTGCATCAAAATTGGTATCGTATAGGGTTTATATCTTACTAAAGCTTTCTACCAAAATCCTCTTGCCAGGAGTTCCATGAAGTACTGTGGTGTGGTCACACCATTTCGAGGCGTTCGAGTATACACCCGCTCAGCCATGGGAATGCCCGGATCTGAAACAGCTTTAGAGGAACTCACACGCCGTGTTTTAGGAGATCTACTTGAAAAATGTGTTGTTGTTAAGTATGCAGACGATCTTTATTGTGGAGCAGACACACCACGCCAACTCCTCGGTAATTGTCCAAGGTTCTGGTGGCTTGAAACAAATGTAATCTCAAGTTATCAGCCTCCAAAACAATTATAGGGCCACGCAGAACAACAATCTTGGGATGGATTTGGCAACAGGGAACTCTTAGTGCTAGCCCTCACCGCACAGCGACACTTGCATCCTGCGAAATACCACTCAAAGTAAAAGCCAAGCGCAGCTTCCTTGGTGCCTGTAAAGTACTATCTCGAGTAATACCAGGTTGTTCTTCATTAACTCCCTTGGAGGAAAGCATTGCAGGTTTGGACTCCAAAGACACTATTTCATGGTCTGATGACATGATTCATGCCATTCGGCAAGCCTAGCAAGTCCTGAAATCAACTAAAACCATTCACATACCGCATCCACAAGACACTCTTTGGATAGTAACAGACGGTGTTTTACGCAAACCTGGCATTGATGCCACGCTGTACGTTTCACGCAGAGATGATAAGCATCTTCTGGCAGGATTCTTTAGTTCCAAATTGCGCAAGTGCCAAGTGTCATGGCTTCCTTGCGAGATTGAGGCTTTGTCAATTGGGACTGCTGTCAAATATTACAGCCCTTACATAGTTCAGGCGTCAGGACCATGTTGTGTTCTCACGGACAGTAAGCCATGTGTAATGGCGTATGGCAAACTTTGTTGCGGTGAGTTTTCTACCAGCCCCCGCGTATACACATTCTTACCGACAGTAAGCAGGTACCAGGTCTCTGTTCACCATGTTGCCGGAGCTGCCATCCTACCCTCTGATCATTCTACCATAGGGCACTATTTCCCTTTCCGTAAGATATTTACACTGGGGTACACAGTTGCTATTTTGAATTTAAGTTTAAATACAATTCATCACGTTTGGAATATGCTTCCAAGATGCAGCCCGGAAAACCAATAATACTGAAAATCCGTCAGCTTCTGGGGGCTTCGACCCCTTGGGCTCCTTCCAGGGTTTTGACATAGAACTGCTGCGGACTTTACCCCTCGCTGAATTATAATCTCCCTAGCACAAAATCCTGGATCCGCCCCTGCTTCCTTATGGGCACGTTTAAGAATGGTAATATGGTTATGTTATGTTCTAATTTAAAATCTCAATAAGCATGTATACACTTCCACAAACTAGCAACACTTTGTTTATAGCTTAAAAATAATTATATTTACAGTAGTATATACATTTTATGCGCCATCTATGATCTGTATTCATCGTCATAGATAATTACTTGTCTATCATAAGTCAGACTTGAATTTATTACATTAGCTTATATAATTATGATGAGCATTGAACAAAAGGATACGAATAAAGATAGTTTTGCAATGACGTGTATCGAAATACCGCCACCTGCATAGATATATCAAAATGTTTTTACAGTTGCTATGCGGGCCTTGATTAAATCATCATCCAACTATATAGTTTTGTGTACGTTAAGAATGTTCTTTTGTGACGACAATGCATCTTCGCATATTCGTTGCACAAATGTCTTATAAATAAATTGGCGAATTAAACAATGTGTTAACCGTAATCATAGTCCTAAAACATATATACAAAATCGAGTATAGAACAACACGGACCTCCGACAAAATCGAAGGAAGGATCAGATGCCATACAAGTTTGACAATTTGTGTTCGGTGTCCCAAATCCAATCATTACCCATATACTTGCCGTGTCCTTCAGCCTCACATATATAGTTATATAGATGGTGTGCTATCAATTAACAATAATAATGTTCACAATTATGTCCATTTGATATATTCCGAAGAACTCGATATAAAGGACACCACAGAATCTGACATATCTGCTTCCTATTTGGATATTTAACTTAACATTGACTCTAATGGCAAGCTGACACCTACATTAATTATTGAGATAATGAGAACCCATGACTTGAGAAACAAGCCATCCAAAAATTGATAGGGTATGATTAACAACACAGATGTAGGGTTAAGATTTATTACATGCAAGAAAGCAGGAAATAACACAGAACATAGTAAATGGTGGTAATGGTCGCATAAAACAACTTTTGTGGGGAATTGGGGAGCCGACCAGTGAGTCCAGTTTAACTACAAACGTAGGGAACACACCGGGGGCCTATGTGAGCATATATACCCAACCTGAACGAGTCCCCGCGTTCTAAGGTGGGAAGGTTAGACCTGCCCTTCTCGCCCGGTCTCCTAAGTGCTACCTGGTTTGAAAACATGGGCATGGCAAAAGAGTAGTGCCGCCCTACCTTAGCCTGACGCATGCACCAGACTGTAGCATCCCGCCCCTTAGTTAGGACGTGGATGTGCCCCCAGATCTTGTTGATCTGTGGACCACACTTGCAAAAACAACACTTTTCGTCTACTGCCTGTCTCCCCAAGTGCTACCTGGTTTGAAGAGCATGTACAGGGCAAATGAGTAGTGCCGTCCTACCTTTGCCTGAAGCACGCACCAGCCTGTAGCATCCCGACCCTTAGTTAGGAAGTGGATGTGGCCCAAAGTCTTGTGAAGCTGTGGACCCCACTTGGGAAAACAACACTTTCAACTACTTTTAGGCTTTTAGCCAACGCAATACACAACAGTAGATGATACACAACCACTGCCTTAATGGCAGGGGGAGGAGACAACAGGTTTTGGGGCAGAAACATTCATAACCTTCCGCGACGGACATTATTTATAATGTCCCCCATATAATAAAAAAACAGGGGCAATTGTGCTTAGGAACAATGTAACAAAGGTGATTGAGTACATGCCAAACACAGAAATACGAAAATATGGTATGATGCACAACTAGAACTGTCCTATCGAGGACTGATGCCCCCCGCGGGGCATGCTACATAATGAACACAACAGATTTCCCCAGATTAAACAGAAGTTGTCTAATCAATGGGTATTATAGTATGCATGTATGATGTTTAGGAGGAGTTGGGGACAACGGACTAATTAATACATTAGTGAAAAATGCCAAAGTCCAAACGTTCAAATCTGCTACATAAATAATCCAAAAAGAAAAGACAACATGCACATCTCCATTGTGTAATGTAACATATTCCACAAAGTTTCATAAACATCCGTTAAGTTGTATAGGGGGAGGTGCGGACAACGCATTGATGCATAGGTAAATTGGTGTGCATAGGTATATTGGTGAAAATGCCTAAGTCAAAACTTGTACATAAGAAATCCAACATAAAATACCTGAACGGATGCACATGTCAAACGTTTATATTTTCTATATAATTGGTCCCAGATGAATACTCTGACAGGAAACACATCTACATTAGTAATATATACCACTACTCAATGTGTCATAAAAATCCGCAAGTGGTTTAGGAGGAGTTGCGGACAACGCATTGATGTATAGGTATATTGGGGAAAGGTGCCTCAGTCAAAACATTGAAAATTATACATAAAAAAATCCAAAATAAAAACCTGACAGTAGGCACCTCTCCATTATGTAATCGAACACTCCACAAAGTGTCATAAAAACCGCAAGTATTTAGGACGAATTGCAGGCAACACACTGATGCATAGGCACAGGCACAGGTACCGGTAATTTGATCTGTAATAATGATACTAAGGGTCTATACTATACCACCCCCTATTAAAAAACACAAGGAATGAAACGGATTTTCCCCTCAAAACATCGTTTCAAAATAGCTCTCGAATTCTGCTTTTATTGTCACCCACCTCGAAATGCTTCCTGGTTCAGTAAATCCACTTTCTATGCTATCGACCCACCTATAAAATAATTCTCATCGACGCTGATAAATTGGATAATTCGGTGGGTTTTCGAGGGCACTTTTTACATTCAAACACAGAGTCCATGAGTTACCTTGGAGAAAAAAACAATTCATTGTAGACTTGATTTCATATACCCCCGGCCCTATTCAGACACTGGAAAAACTAAAAGCCCCATTGTAGACAAAATCTGCAAAAAATCAATCCTGTTTGTCAGAATATCCCACCTAATATGAACTGATTGCCCTCATGGTGGTTTGTCAGTACTGCACGGAGTCGGAACTTTGCACCTCGTGTTTATTAGATAATTTATGTTTTAAGCTACATGGATGCTTTCGGGAATAAAGATATGCAAATACCTCAATCCGTTATTTATTGTTTTACGCCCCACTCGAAAATATTTCACTGACATGGAGATGATCGATACTTACAGAAGATGGGTGATTTTGGCGAACAATAAGCCTATTCACGACTCATTGCGTATCGGGAGTTTAAAATCCGCATTGATTTTGCCTGTATTTACAATAGATACAGTGCCGTTCTAAAATGCTATTCAAAATACATGAATTCAACCAAAACAATATACATCGATCATACATCAAAGCAGAATATTTAATCAGAATCATCGTCAGAATTTGTTTCACAGGCTGAGGGAGCATCATCATGTATGGTTGTCAACACTCACACACATGTAATTACATCAATTGATGTCTGGAGTACCCAAGGTACCAAATGACACTGCATTCTTATATATGCGAAAAACACCCAACAGTACGTGCTCGGCATTTGCATTGACAAAACCAACCACAAATACTTGTAGGCGAATATTTTACCCACAAGTTGTAATGAGTTTTGCTTGTGCGTCGAAATTGAATTTTTGCATGTGGTCGTCATTAATATTGTTGGCAAAACTTAGCATAACATGCCAAATAGATATTATTATAGTGGTATTAATTTTGTTTTATAAACCATGAATACCTAATATGCGTATTTAGTGTTATATTTGAATCTTATCTCAAGCTGGATTGCTATAAGTCTTACGAAGAGCCATTCTTACTGAAGATAAAGATATTTCAGAGAAAAACAAATTATTTGTAACTACGGATTCTAGAAATATTACATAAAGACTAAAAGCGGTAATAATTGTCATTTTGTCGAGGCAAACTATCGTTTACAATGTCATTGTTTTATCCCGTTATCTGTAGAAAGCAGATAAAGAAGTTTAAAACTATTCAAATTGAGCATCCCGGAATATACAGAAGCTATTAGCAGACAGCTTTCGTCAAAAATAAAATTTCAAATCTACTGATCAACATTTTCGACGCCATATTGAACCTGACGGTGAACTACCTTTATACCCAGAAGCGAGCAGTCGCGAGCACACGCTCTACTGAACATACATCGAAACGTTTACTGTTGCTATGCGGGCTAGATTTCGGTCATCATATTTCACTCGACCCTTATCGTCTTACTTGGTAGAAAATCTTCAATATGGCGACTGGTAAGCTTCCATTTTTTCCCCATGTTTTTGTTTCCTTCCATTATTAGTTAAAGGGACCGATTCACGATTTAAAAAAAAATAATGATTTTCATTTTATTTGGTTGAAAGGTAATGTCTGCTGTGTTTAAAAAAGTTCCGTCCAAAACTACGGTTGTGCATTATGGTAGAAGCATATTACCAAGAGTTTATATATGTTATGTAACTTTTAAAAAAAAAAATCTATCTAAATCTGTTATGAATATCTAATCTGAAGTAGCTTTTAGGTTAAATATGCCATTTAAAATGATAATTTGATAGCTGTTTGACATTATGTTCCTTTAAATCACAGATTCAGCATTTCATCAGTTTTTGTTTGCATAAAATTACTGGAGTCTATGTTTTCATAACACAGATTTGAGGTTCGAATATTGCATATATCATTGCAGCCTGAAAGCCCAAATTTTGGATTCAACCTTCCAGTATGTTAGATTTTTCATTTGTAATCATAGTTTCCAGCCAAAAATCTTGAAACAGTCGTTTTAATAATCAGTATGATCTTGCTATATTGCACTTTATCTACTTTGTGGATTTCCTTTGTGTTTTTTCAATAGGGCATTTGCGTCATTGACTCGGAATCAATTCCCCCTTGCAATAAACATTGTTGTTAAATGAAGTCAAGGCACCTAACATTCTGAACATAAATATATAGCACTTAAAATGGCCAACGATATGGACAATTAGTTGATATCGTCAATTTTTTGGAACACACAGTTCCTTCATCAGGACACAAACCAATTTATATATAGTGAAAGAAAACAAAACAAAAACTAGCGCATTATACAAAATGGCGAAGTTAACATTGTGTCAAACGTAATCATAATCCAAAAAACATATACAAAATCAAGTGTAGGGCAACACGGACCTCCGACAACTTGAAACTTGAAATTACAAAGGAAAATATGGAAAATTGCTACTACATGTGTAATTCTTAAGAGGTCCTAATTAGGCTTTGTATAAGCCAGCTCAAACAAAACAATGGTGGTGTTACCATGCTTCTTGTACAGGAATCGATGACGTCATACACAGGAATGTACAGCACATAATAAGGGGTCGTTTCATAACATCTTCCCTCTTTTAAATTGTGTCTAATGAACCACTAAGATAAAGTTATGGAGGGTGGTACAACAAATTTCTTAAACAGAAATAACTCACAACATTGAACTATAACTAGCAATAAAACTATAAACTACTATTAGCATTTAGACAACAGTACACATTGTCCAATATGTACAACACACAATAAAAATGTAAATGTCCTTACTCTCATTCCCCAAAATTACGTTTCTTCAATTAACCTCTGGGGTTTCTTAACTGCCCTACCAGATCTTGTGGTCCCTGACATATGTTGTACAGGTACATGACTAGTGCTAACAGACAGATATTATGACTGAGTGATCGAGTATTTTCATCATCACATGGATTTTGATTTAAAATTACATCACATGTATCATTGTTTTTGACAATCAATTAATATGCTCATAAGGTTATGTAACTGTTCATTATGATTGTTTCTACGGGATTGAGTGAAACCTATTGGGGCTCGTATATGTCGGGAAACCATAAGGGGTCTCTAAATTAAACGTTATGTCAGGCCTATAGATTTTGAGATTAATATCGAAGGCCATCACACTATACTTTATAAACATTTTAAATTCCCCCGACCATTCCATTTATCTATTGAAAGTTGAGAATCATAAGAAAAATATCATATATCATACCAATAGTCCAACATTAAGTACACCTTTCCGTAGGCAACAGAGAAGAATACGGATTTAGGAACACTAGGCGACTGCTTTTTCCATCATGGGTGCAACGACAAGTATCTGGAAAGCATAGGGAATATTTTCCAGCCCGCAGTGTAAACAGTGAATGTAATGGGGAACTTTTACCAATACAACTTCGACGTAAAACGTAGTCATGGACATCGTTTACAACATAAACCCTAAGTACACGATGTGTCCTTTGACTCCCTTTTACCTTACGTGAAATAAACCCATTGGGTTTCTACATCACATTCGCACCAAACTTTCTCTTGTTCCTTTGAAAAATGTTGTTAATGAATTTACAAGAAAAACTAAAAAATCAGGGATCTAGTTGGATTCCTCAAACACCGGGAATACAGATTGATTATATGATTATGGGGATGTTGCGCCTATTCACAGACCTCTGTTCCACCGCGCTATTAGTTGACGAAAGTGAACTCAAGAAACCTCGCCGATATCCTACATCTTAAATTTGACAATAAGGAAGTCTGATGCAGTCAACAATCGAACAAACATCCTCAACCATAAAAAAGATACATCCTTGCATCCCGCCTTATTTAAGATGAAATCCACACCTTGTATTTCATACAAGATATAGTTCCACTATTGCACACAAGTTATTTAATTACAAACAGACGTTTGTGCAGTGGCCTAGATATTGGATAAGAAATTACAACGAAATCCTCCAAAAGTGCTATACATTGTTGTCCTCTCTCATGCTTTAATTATGGTCCCGTCTCGGTCTATGTTATATGTGTACCCTGGGTTTGATAAAGATATAGTCCCAAAATGAGTGTGCGATTCTAAGTGAGCCGCTACATTTTTTCAGACAAGGTGTCCCTCCTAACATGTCCGTGGAACACTTCGCAATCTCTTCATGACGATATGTGAGCGATCAGCGAAATAGTCCTCTACTACGTTATTTATCTGCAATTCTCTGTGGAAGTAATACCCAATGATTGGCTTAAAAATCCTTGCTCAGCGAGATCCGGAGATCTTGCACCACTTTTTGTCTCAAGATGTGATCAAAAGAGTATTCGGAACATAATATTTCAAAAGTACTCCACTGATGTAACGTACACTTTAGCGAGGGAGAGAAACATGTGCTGATACTATTATCTACTCCCTTCGGATTTATAGCAGAGCATCACAGACAGTGCTGTAAATGATGATGTTACATTAGACTACTATGAAAATTATCGTCACTGGTTGCACGCTTGATAAGCACAGTAACAACATTGTCTTTGTTTGTAAAAATCCTAATCTTATTATCACTGCCTTTTAAATGAGCACGTAAGGGTTTACTTCAACATCTTGGAATCCTACTTTATACTCTAGTCAAATCTACTAAAGATGAAATTCTTCAAATCACCTTTCTGTTTTGAATACTTTCAATATGCCGAATAATCCAGGAATCAATTTGAGATTACCGATTACCTTTACGGATTCAACAAAATTGCATAAAGAAATTCCTTAAAACAAACGATACATCGCTGGTTCCAGTAAGTGCTCTTACCAAGACGCTCATACTCCTTACTACTAAACAAAACTTACTAACAGCTGTAAAAGAGTCACTTCAGAGATTACTGTTCCACTACATATTCTTCCAGAAGTGCGTTTCAATCAGATGTGGATTTCTCAAAAAACTCTAAAGAGCTTATAGGAAAACTTCAAGTTCACGAGATTTTCTAAAATTGATCTGCATAAATAACATTATGGATTTCTCCGGACACTTTATACAACACATTCCTCACGATTAAATTAAAATCTAGGCTTTTTCAGATAATTTGATAATTGCTTTTTGAACAAAAACGGCACCCGAAATACAAAATTTTTGTCATTGGGAAAACAAGATACATATTTTGTCAGAAACCACTCTGATTGCCCACACAAGTACTCTGAAGAAGATATTAAGAGCATGCTTGGGTTTCTTATAGATAATATTATTAGTCTTGGAGGACCATGTCTTCCACACAATCTGTTGGTATCCTATGAGGTAGCTTAATTGTGCCCCCTTTATTGGCGCGATTGATCTTTATATTCAACAATATGCTGCTAACTGGCCAGTACCATTTGGTTTCAGGAAACTGTTATCGGGATAAAGAAGAACAAAAAACTTGCCGTGTCCTTCAACCTTACTTATAGGTATTATTAGACGAATGTCTTATCAATTAACAATCATAATTCTTCACAATTTATGTTCCATTGATATACCTTGACGAATGACTTGAAATAAAGGACACCACGAATCTGACAGATGTGCTTCTTATTTGTGCTAATGTTCTCTAATATATATTGACTCTAATGGCATGACTGACAAACTCATTAATTATGATAAACGTGAATGACTCTTGACTTTGCCAATGTGTCAACTTTCCTTTTTGTGTAGTAATGTACCACTACACTGCTTATGGTGTGTATGTCCTCAGTTTGATTCGATTTACGCAAGGGCATGCCATGTCGGATGATTGATTTTTTTAAGAGCGAGCCCAACTACTCAACCAAAAAGTTGATGTTGCAGATGGCTTATAACGAATCTCCGTTTTTAATAGTCGATCATTTCGCAAAGTCTTATCGGTCGCGATAATGACCTTGTTTGCGTTACAAAGCTGATCACTAAGGTCATGATGTCTTGACTGATTCTTGTTTCATACCTATGTGTTAGACTGTCATTTTGCATAACTTAGATGTTGATACGTAACTGGTGTAACCCTCGTTTTCTACCGCTTTCGTTTCGGACTTATCAGGCTCACGCGGTGTTGACCTGGTCGGCAGAGGATGCTTGACTCTCCATGGCACCTGATCCTGCTTCGCTTTCGTCGAAGGTCCGTGTTGCCCTACACTCGGATCTTTGTTATGTGTTTTGGACTATTGATTACGTTTCATACTTTGTTACTTCGCCATTTTCATATTTGCAAAATATGTTGCGATTTCTGCTGGTACATTATATCCAATTTTCGGTTTGAACCAAGTACGACCTTGGAGCAACTTGTTCTAGCATCATTGCCATCGGTTACCCGTACGCTTTCTGTTCCTCCTCTGATGCTGTACGGTTTTCTCTCGACTAAACCATTCAAATTTTGGGTGATAACGGTCTGGGCATGTGTGAAGTTGAAATCATACTGAATTCGTGCTCTGGAATTTGTGCACCCATTTTCACTGAACACTTGGGTCGGAAGCCTTGGCCGAAAAACACAATTTCATTGCATTAAGGAGCTCTTACATTAAAAATTTTATTACATGATTCAATTTAAGCATCTTTTAAGAAGCATGGTTTCACATTCGAAAAAGTAATACAAGCTCTTCCAATTATTTATAGGAATTTATTTTGTATTTTTCCCGGAATGATGAAAAAAGATGTTTTCTTTGCAAATAAGAGTTCTAGTATCCAAAAACTTTGCTGTGATTTGGTGCATGATTATGCATATCTAATAAAACATGCCCAAGAGACCCGA
>CAJDSM010132958.1:0-15882 GCA_903981925.1 Ostrea lurida | reverse complement strand
CTCTCAGAATGCTTGTTTACTCAAACAAGCTTTCTATAATGGTCCAGTCAAATATGGAAGCCCTGTGACAGACCATGTGATATTTTAATACGTAAAGAGTTCGATTCAAAAAGAAGACTTATATATAGAAAATTGAATTACTTTGCTTTATTGACAAGAATGGTAAGCATCATTCAAAGATACGGTCAAAACAGTTATGGAACCCGAACAGAAACAAATCGGGATACAATTTTCAATGGAAGACGGATTCTGATTGGTCAATGGCATACCTCTTTGTACGTCACACGTTATAAAACACTGCATTACGCAATACACTTCGAAGATATATTTTTCCGACTTGATCTAGAGGTTCGTTTTACGAGCACTTGTTACAAATACTCCTTAATTTCGAAAGAGGGGCTGTCAAATCTGGTGATATTTGTTCATTCCAAGGAAATATGAATGTCTTTCCCCCACCATGAAATGGCTGAAATATTGCCAAAACGGCGTAAAACATTAAATGATCGATCAATAATCAAGATGATTCTGAAAATCTGCAGGATCAAATTCAGCTAAAGAAGAAAAGTAATAAAAATTACTGAAATATGATTTGAAATGTACATGTATAATATTTTGCGAAAGTTGTAAAATCAGTTACGAGATGACAGGTAATTTAATTCAGTAATATAATAACATCAGAAATATATGACTCTTTTCACATAGTAGTATTTATGATTAGACTTAGGCGAAGTTAGCATCCGGTGTAAACGAATTAATCAAACTACTGAAAAAGAAACCTAAAAACCTTAAATACAATAATTCACTGATAAGGATAGGGGGCACAAAATCAGAATAATACACAACTATGTGAATTCATTATGGGAAAAAAAGTAATGACAGCAGTTAAAATTTCAATGTTAATCGTGCATATCACGACCTGACGCAAACATTTTTTCAACCACTCAATCCGAACAATAAAAGTATAGAGGTCTGACAGCGAGCATAGTTTAGAGCAATGTCACACCAGGTCACTCATTTCCCTCAAAGTAATAATACTGAAGAATCTAAGGCAATCATAAACAAGCAGAAATGTACGGCAACAAACACAAAATAGAAAGGGGCCCGCCCCCATGTTGTGAATCATTCACAACTACACGCCACGCACTGAGCAGAGTCTGACAAGAATTGACGTCCACCATCATCCGCGTCGTATCCGTCGTCGTATCGGTGACAAGAGGTACAATTCGGAGAGTTTCTTAATCCACATATCCGCGTTCCTGGCCCCGAGTCTCTCGCCACTCATAACCGCCCGGTATCCAGGTTTGTAAGGGTGCAGTCGGGGTATCATTAGCCATATACCCCCAGGTGGGCATTTGAAACCTGAAAGTGACATGCAAGGTTATAAGAGTCGAAGACATCAGTTAAAAATACAAATAATATATTGAACTTACCATGAAAAATGAGTCTTCACCTTGGGCAAACAAAATCTAAACCACTCTGTAAATTAGACTAAAAGTATCCGTATTTTGTATACACTTAGATTTTAAATTCCTTATAGTAGCTGGAAAAACATACGTATGGATCTGAATTGTGGTGAACATATGTAGATTACCTCACAATATAGTAATAGATGGGTAATAGTATGCAACGGAAACTATAAAATAGTAGAATACAATGCATCATTCTCATGATTGAAGGGTGTATCGCGGTATAATCGCGGTGTAAGAGTAAATCCTTGGCAATTTACTGTATAAGTCGTATTAAAGGGCGGCAGTTATCCTGAAGGTACGCAGTGGGAAAAATATTGATGCTGAGAAATTTAGTTAATGTTTACCGAGAAAACTGTATCTTTGTCCTTCACTGATACGATCTATAAAACACCTAGACAGAGTGATAGCCCATATCCAGATCTTTACAGAAGCATTGGCCATATGCTATTAGCAAATGAGAGACCTACCGGATAGTAGAGCGATGGCGTTGTGGACCTTTTCTGATTAAAATTCGCGATATATAAATTGAGCAATCAGCACTATTATGATTACCAACAAAGAGAAGCACAAATTGCATTAATAAGAGATATTGATTATTTGAAAAAGTTTTATTGAGTGTAAAAACGACAAAATCGTACCAGGAGTTGTTAATAAATTAGCAAATTTCTTGGTGTCCTGAGAAATACTATAGTTTCAGTGCACACAACTGCTTTGAGACGAATCAAGTTCCACAACTGACATGGATTACCTAAAAGGGATAAAAATAAAGCTTATTTATGCACATAAATATTTAACAGGAGGCAATTAACAAATAGAGATAACTGCTACAACTAAATTAGCTACAAATAATAACAATTCTAGAGCTCCAGAATAGTCAGAAAATGAAAGGATTTACGTAAAGATTTTAAAAGTCGCCGTTCATGCAGTTAAGCCGTTAAGTGGTCCAACACTTCTTGTTAGGTGCGTTCTTTAATTTAAGTTCTGATACAAAAACATATCTGGCCCGATTGTTGCAAGATTATTTTTTCAAAAAGTTCGACTTAGTCGACGTGCGAACACTAGTATACCGGACTGGTTAGGTGGTGATGCACGCGCGAGGCTATGCGGATAGTTGCTCCCAACCAGAGTTAGATTGTGCGATTGCTTTACGAGTCACACCTTCCATAACAATTAAGCAGGCACCCGGATACCTCACCATCTGGTAATGAAGACAGTGAACGTTCCCGGCTGTGGAATGATAATCATTAATAATACATTTATTGCGTAAGTACTCCAAATGATAACAGCCAATAAGCGAACGTAAACTACAAGACAAAGGGTTGTTAATCTCCTGGCGTTCTCTATAACAGTGTCCCTCTCGTGGACACAAGGCAGCAAGGTAGGCTGGTGCCTGATCATCAGGTCATGCCATAGTAATTAGGAGATGAGGCTATGCAATCTCCCAATGATCTAGGACCAAAACGGATCGCATACTTTATTAGAACTACTTTGCCTGTTAAAGCGAAGCCCCGGCATACGTAAATTGGGGAATACGAAGGTTAGGAAATAATTATTATCAAGATTACTAGGAATCTACAAATTGATTATTATTATAACAGGATGTAATCTGATTGTCCTGATTGTTACTCAATATTGTGGAGCAAACCAAACCCCTTAAGCGTAATTTTTAGCAGTTGCTAAGAGACACGAAGAGACTGAACTTTCGTTAATATGAGTTGAGATAATTCCTTAGAAATGAAGAACACACTAAAGTTGCAAGTAACTTTCATTTGTTTATTCCTACGGTGCAGCACTATTGTATATTGCTTTTATTCCTTTAACCCTGTATGATCTTTCCGTTGACATTTCAAAAAGTGTTGATCAACCTTAATATACGGATTTCCCATAAACAAGGTACTCCGCCCGCTTAGTGTATTTAAATCAAAATATTAGCTTGAACATTGTAATCAGAGACTGTCCCACCCAAGATAAACGAATGCGGTCTCCGATTGGTCGATATAACTACATATTAAATCATAAACCGCGAAAGAGTCGTTCGACACGCAAAAATTTCGAGTTTCTGCGTATGTATTCTACAGTCACCGTGAGCACGTCTGTTGTCGTTATGATTTAAATGATATCAAGTTTGTTAACTAGAGGACTTAGCTTTTATATTAGATAACAAATCTACTATAATAACAATACGTATTGAAAGTGAATTCATAAAGGTTAACATCATAAATGACAGACTAGAGCAATAAGTATTCCGTGTCACGTAAGACTTACTAGAGAGCAAAATTATTACCGGAAATATTATCCCGACAATTAGATGCCATATCACTATTTGTTTCCGAGGTAGTACGACAAAACTACAGAAGACATAATTCCAAACATGGTATTTAATTTAATTGAGGTTAACAATGACAGACTTACATACACGAAAATAACATTTATATTATAAATGTAAGAGAATACACAATTATGATACCCTAAGGTAGATGACCATCTGCTAGGTGGAACTGTTAGTCACGCCGAGGAGTCTCTATCAACCCCAGTTGCTATATAGTATATATGAGCTGATAGACTTGAACCTGCGAGAAGATTTTATTTAAACTATTGCAGTAAGTTAAAAATATCATAAAAAATTATGTACCTCAAAAAAAAAACAGATCTTGCCTCAAGCATAAGCTCTTATTACCTACAGACGTATATTGGAATCACAGTACTTAACAACTGATATTAAAAATCAACAACAATCATTTTGGCAACTAAAAACATTGATCAAAATTATTAATAAAGAATTAATTACCATTCCAATGATTAAACAGATTATCCACAAACAAGTTAAATCCGAGATATGAAAGCAAATCAAACTAGAGGAGACTAACTTATGTCGAGAAATGTGACCTCTGGGTGCAATCAAACTTGGATACCAAATAATCAAACAAATAAACAATTGAGAGGTTTTATCAAGAAAATTATCGAATTGACACAAGTCATGTATAGGATTCATTCAAATAATTTCTAAACCCAACAAAAAAAAATTGGAAAACACAAAAGAATATACGTTATCAGAATAACCCTATATTAAAAGGAAATATATGAAAATATACGAAACTCGCTAACATTTTAGAAGTGAAAAACCGTAGTTGCCACAAGACCCCTCAGTAAATAGATCTTCTCATCATAAAATGGTATGAAACCTAAAGAAGTTACCAAAGCCAAACACAAATAAAAAAGAAATAAGATTAATAAAAAAAAAAAAAAAAAAAAAAACAAAAAAGCACTAACAAACGCATCCAAAAAATGTATAAGTACAAATATGTTAAGTCAAATTCCAGTAAAGGAGAAGAAATATGCATGAGGTAGATACTTCTATATTTCAGAAATTTCCAATGTTTTGTGGAATTGTATTTCGTATCAAATCGAGAGAGTAAGATAACGTATCATCACTCCACTAGAATAACTTTAAATGGGGTATCTGTCACTAAGGTATTTCAAGGAGCAAAACAAATCACAGCAAATGAAGCCTTACCTTGTGCATAACATGATAAAGCAAATAACACAAGGTACAAACACGATACACTTCCCATCTCTATTTTTTTTTATTTCTTAACAATGTTTTTTTAAACTTTAAGTCAATGCTAAAGTAGAACACTGTGCTGACAAATCCCAAAACCAACCACCGTCTTTGAAATGCACAGCAATGCACTCAATCTGCACGGCTTCCTTCTCCCTTTCTATAATAATAATATCATTAATTTATCCAGGATGATATATACTCAACAAACATTAAATTTAAATTCACATTTATTATGGATTACAAAAAGTTTTGTTGTGAGAATGATAAGGGTATTGTTACACTGTTCATTCTCCTTTACCGGCACGTTGTTTAATTACCGATTTACCGAATACCACGTGAACCACTAGGAAGTTTACATATGAAACCCCAAAATGTAAGGGGTCAAGTGAAAATCAATCATATAGTAAAAGACTGTATTTAGATTTCAAACATTTCTACAGAATTTTAAATTTGACCATTACGACCGTTGACTGTGACAAAATGTTACAGAAGACGACATTTGGATGTAAGAGCAGAGCCAGGGTTGTGCCATAGGAAAGATGCTTCAAAATGAGGATAACGTCTAACCGTCAGTTGGCGTGAGAGTGCATAACGTTAGATGAGAACACGTCAATTGAAATGTTATGGGAAAAGCGTCACACAGAATCATCGGGAGGTGCCAAACAAAGACCTCGTAGTGGCAAGCCTTCAGGAATAATGCAGCTCATGGGGGTCATAAATAGTGGCTTTTTGCAAAACCAGTTTTGGGCTTCAGATTTGCTGAAACCTTGAATAAGAAGTATTGGAATGATCGTGGGCGGTACACATTTTTACTCGGACGTTAAGGAAATTGGCTTCATGCGGTAAATTTGTGCAATGCCCACACAGCCAACTATTGCGTCCAGTTTTCACCGTCTAAACTATCGCAAACACATCCGCTACAAAACATGATAGGACCCTCCACCCAAAGCGATTATGCTCAGGAATTGCAACATTCCTGATATCTGTTCCATTTTCTAGCTAGCAACACACGCTGAAGCGGTGATGATTGAAAATCCAACAAACGTGGAGTTTCATTGTGAACAGAATCCAGTCTCAAAAGCGTTTGCAAGGCTCAGTGTGATGCTAAAATCATAAGCAAGCTTTGTTGATGTCCTTACGGTCAAACATGGACAACATGGCTGGCTGACATTAAATTGATGCATGTAGTTATATCTTAATGTCTGAGTGGAAAATTACAACCCCATGATCATTCTTGCTAATATACTCCTTACTCAAGGACTCAGCAGAGATGAACCGATTGCATATTTCGCCATAAGGCACAATATTTTATAGACCCTCATGAGCTTGTGCGATTGCGTGTCTGCGATAGACACTTACGAGGCTTTGCGTTACACACCCTCCCTGATGTTTGGAACACTTTTCCCATAACCCTCATAAAATTATCGGTTTTACTAACGTTAACCGCATCATCACACTCACCTTGTGTCTGTTGGCGCATATTCATTGAGATCCTTATTGGTCGACCGCCACATGTACATGCTCCATAAGTCATCTTTCAACATTTTGTTATCAATCAAGGTCAGTAAATTAGGTCCCATTAAAATTTCAAAATTTCTGTAAGATAATGTTTATGGAAAATTAACTCTTTACACAGAGATTTGTTTTTCCTTTGACCATTAGCATTTTGGGGTTCCATATTTGTTAAACATTCTCATGTGCCTGTGGTATTCGGTAAATCGGTAATTAACACACGTGCCATGGAAAAGATGAAGATTAATGATACGGTATACACACACAATTTATCATGTCTCATCAACAAAACTTCTGTAGTCAAAAAATAAAATGTGAATTTATATTGTATCATTGTGACCTCTTAACTTTTGGTGGAGTTATTATATTAGCTAATAACGTTAACGGAATACTGAAGGTTCCTTTACACACCAGTTCAATCTTAATCTTAAACACACGCCATTCATCCGTCCTTATGTTTGAAGTAAACTAGAGGATGATTGAAGAAGATATAGAGCTGCATGATTCAGCAGGAACGGGAGTTGGCCTCGCTTTAAAAACTCTTCATACGCAAAGTATGATATCCGTATCGATACTCAAATTGTTACGCCTTCATAGGTACTGTAATATTTCTGGCCACCATTTTTGATATCGAAGTATCCGAGTCAACTGGGTTATACCCCATCACAGAGCAGGTGATTTTAATGCCGACATTACATACATAGATAAGGAAGTTGGACAGTTTGCAAGCTTTAATGTCACCACGCTCATCATGCAATGTTAGTGTCCAGCCTGTTCAATAGAATCAATTTAAGTAAAATTGTCCATTATATAGACGGCAGGCATGTCAGATTCTGTTAGGTGTCCGGTTAATTTTCAAGTCATTGGTATATTCAAACGAACATAATTATGAAGTTTCATGATTGTTATTGATTTACATTGTGCGAAATGTAAAATAATTCGTATTAAACGTAATCAGTAAAAAAAACGATATATATCAAAGATACGAATGCGAAGATAAACACGCAGCATCCGGACTAAAGCGAGCAGAATCATGTATCATAGTCGAGATTAGAGGTATACGGATTAATACCCATGTTGTGTGCACTAGTCTGAAAATGAATTTCAGAAGAAAGGGTATGAAACAATTTCAGTCAAAAATATGATCTTAGTGATAATTTAATCGCAAACTAAGTCATTTATAGCGACCGATAGAATCTCTCGAAAAGATGACTTATATAACGATATTTGTTTATAACCACTGCATCAACTTTTTTCATAAAAGAATCTTCATAGTTATAGGCATGCTTTTCGTGCGGTGCATGAGTATCGAATCAACTAGGATAGCATACCAACCATAAGCAGGTGATAGTGGTACGTTACTACGTAGAAAAGGAAAGCTTTCTTGATTCGTTCCATAGCAATTGTTAAGCTGTTATTTCAAACACTGGTTTTCACTACGGCAATTGTTCCGTTTAACTGAATCAAACAACGGCGCACGGCGGTTATGACTCTCATGACCAGTGGGAATGTTATATGTCCTCTTAGCCACCTTGTATATATCCTCTGGTATATGCCACGGGTCCAGTATATGTCTGCTCCTATTTTTGTTTGTTTATTCGGGTCCACGAAAGTTGATTATAGTGTTTTCGTATATTTCTACCTTTAAATTCAAAATGATTTATTAATCCGTACAAGATATTAACTACGCACCCACGAAAAAGGAGATCGAAAGTATGAAAAATTCACATTCTAATCCATATAACTAGATACATTACAATAAAAAATTGCCAATACATTCATTTTACATACCATATACCACATACCCACCAAGCTTCCAATCTAACTTGGCGAAGTAAACATGTGATTTAACGAAATCATAGGTCCACAAACAAAACAATATACTGAGTTTAAGGGGCAAACACGGCGGGCGGGAAGGCAGGATCAGGCGTCATTTAGGAATTAGAGCTAAGCATCCCTCTTGGCTGACCGGTCACACACCCGCCAGTGAGCGCCGTAAGTCAAAGAAAGAGGGATGCTCGCGTCAAAATCTAGTACGAAAATGACAGTCTAACAAAGGGTATGAAACAATATAATAATATTGATTTTGACCGTCCTTTGAAGGTTGTTTAGGATTACAGCAAAAACAATCCGAAATAATCTTTACAACTAATTGTTCCTGTCCAACCAAGATTATACTAGAGACAAATTGCTTATGAAATACTGGACCTTTGACTTTTTCTTATCCACAAAACAAGTGGACTCAGCTGTGAAAAAAAAGTTTATTTGTCAAAACAAAACAAAACAATTTTTGTCAGCCTGCAAGATATTCGTCTTGACTGTGTCATAAATATTATTAACTCAATAAATTTCGAATTCCTGCTGTAATCGGATATAAGCACCACATGAAGAGAACGATGACTTTTGTCAAAGATGCGCATCTAGTTTGCCTTCAAAAATTTGACACCTTAAAAAGATTAACGTATAACAATATGACAAGTCATGCATCACACCCGCTTGTAATGAAATAAATACTTAGTTCTCCTAATTTATCGTGAGTTTTCTGACATGTCAACATAAAGAATTATGAACAAGTGCAGGTGGCAAGAAAATGTCACCATAGATACATATACATTTACTTTTGAGAGGATAGCAAATGACGTGGCCATTCAAGAGTCGGGTTAAAATCATACAATTTTTCATGCTCTGCATCTATATTTTCCAGGACACAAGGAAACTCTTTCTTCTGATATGCAATTATATAAATTTTCAGCATATGAGTATATAAAAACTCTATGTAGTCTATGATATTTTAAGTATTTGAGAAAAAAACAAAAATGTATGCCTTTATGTATCCTAGTATTCAGCATCAGCAAATGACAAGACATACATACATACAAAAAAGGCAAGATAACATTCGTGTTTCAAACGTAATCAATAATTCCAAAACAAACATCTTACAAAAAATTGAGCTTAGGCAACAGACCTCCGACAAAAAGCGAATGGTAAGTTGATGGGATATTCCAGAATGATAACAATATTAACATATGCTCTCTCTCTCTCTGCTCTCTCAGTCTCTCTCCTCTTATTCTCGATCGAATCGATCGGATCGACATTCTCATGTCCTTAACAATCATTGTGTACAAGGTCTATTGGACACAATATCAAGGTCTAATTCAGTCATACGCTCCACAGGCTCAGGATTGTGATTAATTGGATTACTGGTCGTAAACTGTAAATACTTTTTCATCACCGAGAAGCATGCATTTTACTGTTGATAATGTTTAATTCTCTTTCTATCTCTCAGCAATCTTATTTGAAACGGAAATCCCTAAGTAGTGTGTTTCACTATAACTGGTTGGTTATGTCTTGCACCTCCATCCTTCCGGTTTATCTGAAAGTTTGACCAGTAATTTGCTGTTCATCCTTTATACTATTACACATTCAGCCTGGGAAAAACTCGGTTCAAACTACTAGTAAACGAGACGTTTTTGCGTCCATTTTTTTGTAGATTTTAAAAAATCCATAAAAAAACCCTATACATGCATCCTTAAGCTAATAATAAGAGATCTTTTTGTATTCTCTATAGGATCTATAAGTTTATTCATAGTTTGCTGAATGATTGGTATATCAAGTTAAGAATCTAATATGTATTTAATTTCCGGAACAGTTATGAAATTGGACCAATGATCGTTATCCTACTTTTTATGAGCTTTTTCATAATCGAATACTGAGATACAAACAAAAAATATCTCACGGAACGATATAGTGATGAAAGAAAGTAAACTTCCAATGATTCTCAATAATTTTGAGAATAGAAAAAAAGTCCAATTGGTAAGATATAAGAACTAAGAAAGATATCGATTCACTTCTTATAGCTTTAAACTTTAAAAAGAACAAATCAAATGTGTTGAAATGTGACCACCCTACCGGCAATAGCCCTGCTGCTTACTATCGTGCTTCCACACAGTGGAAATATTGTGATTACCCAATACAGAGATAGATTGAAACATAAATCCCCAAAGAAAATAAATACTACCCTGCAGAAACAATGATACCAATGTGGTTGCAACACTCACAAGACACAATCTAACCCAGTTCTTTATGTGCTCCTTTAGAAGCTACTTACACGGCACATTGCTTGGAAAAACAGAGTGGTGTTTTTCTTAATTCTATTAATTTTTTAATTATCTCATCCATTTTAAGAAAACGCATTTCCCATTCTGTATTTATATATAGAGATATGAATTCTGTAAAATTAAGGACTGTTCGATTATTGAGACGATTGGACGTCTCGTAATGCTCGCGGAATTTGGTTATTACCAATCTGTTTTGCCAGAATAACTTACTTTTCGTTATTTCTTCCATGCACACCAAGGTTATCCTCGCAGCCACCATGAGATGGTGTTGCTACCTTGGATTGGCCAGGTATCCTGTCGTGTTGAAGATGGACAATTGGGTCTAGATAGGTTTTGATTCGACTCTTGAAACTTAGCATCCTTCCTACGTCTTCAGTTGCCATCTGGTTTGATATAGCAATCGCAAATGTTGTATTTTATAATGACTCTTGTTTGGCGCATACATATGTATCACTATATAGTTATTAAGTAGTCAAATTAGTGATTTGATTTGTTTTCATATCCGTTGTTAGATTGTCATTTTCCTTACTCGATTCCTGACTTAACGGGTAGATCCCGTTTACTTTTAATGTCGAACTACGGGTGCTCACGAGCGCGATGGTGTGAACTGGTTCTCACGCATGGATGAGTATGCGTACTCGCTCCATTGGCACTTGATCCTACCTTCCGCTTCTTGTCGGGTCCTCGTGTTTGCCCACACTCGGATTTTTGATTAGTATTTTTTTTATTATGATTTACGGTTTTACACGATGTTACCTTCGCCTATTGTTTTTAAAAAACATTATATACATGCCTTACACACATGTATCTGATTAATCTCAATAAACAACTATTGTTAATGGACTATTCAATATGCATAAATTCAATAAATTGCAGCCATTAAGAGTATAAGAAAATTGTATACCCTCAAATTTATTATCCATAATTCTAAATTTGTTGATGTATTATTACCTCTAAAATATAATTACTTAACTATATAATGTTTAGTAACAAAACAATCAACTGCAGAAATTCTATTCTGTTAATCTAGAGGTACCCGTCAAAAATGAATTCACGGAGACCCTGTATTATTTAGGTGAAAAACATTAGAGCAGGGTCCCTACATTAAAACAAAAGTTTGACTTTGAATACATGTATCAGATGACATTAATTGATATATTGAAAAAAGAATTGGAAAAATCTCTTTTTACATGAATGTATAGTAGCGACGATGTATAAATCACTCAAAAACATGTAATATTAATCTACTTAGATACAAAACATAATGTTGTAATCTATGCTCTCAATCACTTTTATCAAGTATATCAACAACAGATAACATAGCATATGAAAATTATTCAGATTAATCATCTATAACTATCAAATCATAGCGCATAATTTATCAGATATCATAAGAACATACACATGAATACTATTAACTTTATTAATCAGCTTAATTATTTCAAAACATAATCATTGCCATACTTGTATCATACTATCAAAAAATATCATAATCATGCCGGTAAAGTTTCATCAATATAGGTCACCAATAGAATAGTAACGCATGGCCATCGTAATTTGATAGCAATATAATCAACGCTAAACATGCCATAAAGTTTATCAAATAGGTATAAAAGTCATTCAAAGAGAATTGTCGCCAGATTGTTTCTATCATCACTACTTGATATAAGTAAGGCAGATTACAGAAAACAAACTCAGAAGTTGTCCACAACAGCTTTTCGGTCGCTATAATTACCGCTAAAAATCTAATTTTCAATAAATTTTGGTTAAGTTTAGGTGGCTATAGCAAAATGCACTCTTGTTGTAGTTATATTCGGAATGTATTATTTATGGCATTAATAGTGTCCAAATCGCATCAAACACTCAGAATAGGGGAAAGATTTCTATAAGTCAACATTACTAAATGAGAATAGCAACGTCATCAGGTACTACATGTACATGTAAGAAGGTGAAGAGATGAAATTGGACAAGTAAAGAAATAATACCTAAACATTTTTTATAAGCCACTAATTTTTTATGTACAGTTAATAACTGTATTCGAACGGTAGGGCACTTTTAAGTGTGACATAGGTTTTTCATTTGGCAATTGTCATAATACTTGCAAGGTGCAGACTGAGTAATTTTATATGCCAATGCCTGGTTTTTATACGAAGCCCTTAATTTTAACTACAGTTGCGATGAAGGTGAATGTTATATGAACGCTAAGAATCAGATAACCCCAGTTGATCCTGCTTTCGCTTTTGTGCGGTAGGGTCTGTGTTAGCCCGTACCACTCGTTTTTTGCTACTTAAGGGTGCGGGGGGATACGCTAACTACCATCCCATTTGATTAACTTCGTCATTTTATGGCTAAGGCAGATCTACTGGTTTTTTACCAATTTAATTGAATTTAGGGGGTGCTAAATAATTATAAAAATGTCACATATTCCAAAAAAGCTTTAAAAATTATTTTATGTCCCAGATAACAGACCCAATAATCACAGGCGAGATGTCTCCAGCAGTTTACATTTAAGTAGGCACAAATCATCACAATTTCAAGGTACAGAGCTTTTAGGTTTTTACCATTATCGGAAACTGTAAGGCACAAAACGATTATCTTGCCGGTGAATTTTATTTTGATGGCATCTCTCAGGGTTAGAGATTTACATTCGCATGGATATCTAATTGACCTGGTATTGAGGAGTCACATATCAAGGGAACTCTGCTACTTCCATTAATCGAGATGACGGATATTAGTGTGCTTCGATGGAGTTCTTTGACATTTCTCACACCTGTCAAAGAGCGCAGAACTTCACTTTCCACGAAATGAAAATAGAATATAAAACGTATATAGTTTTTCACACGAGTGCAGTACCTTCCCCTCCTTCCCTGTTGGAAGAAATACCGATTTATCAGCGGTATTGCGTGAAAGGGACTAATGGCAATTGGTGAAATTTTCCGTATACGGTGGTGATGATATCAAATATATGGTCCCGTGATCATGGCGTCGGGACCAGATAAATTCCTTCAAAAGTACTAGGGAAAATGCAACGTGGCAAATTGATTCAATATAATTGAAAAGCCTAAGACATCTCTACATGTCACTAGTCAAAAACGCTAGTAAAGGTAGATTAAATTTTTTGCATGATGTTAGATACATTCTAGTTCTGACAGTTTTTAACAATTTTCTTAGTTGGAAATTATATTACGTATATAAACCTGAGTCACATGCAAAATATCGTCTATCTACGTAAAAGAGTCCTTAGTCAGGAAAACTTCTTTATTCAGACGTAATAGAAGGGCCTTTTTAGCCTATGTACACATGCAATCAAATGTATATACCGAGATTTCAACACAAGACACAAATACGAGGACAATTCCCATCTCTCGAATCCTTTTGTGAATAACTTCTTAACAATTAGAATTTTTCCTTCACACTATTTATGCACTATTTGTCTAATGTAGCAAATGTAACAAGAACCTTTGCCAGAAATACATCTAGACTAGTAGTAGGTCTTGCCTTTCCTTTCTTTTGATAAAATTAATGACCTGTTTATGTTTTCCTAGTAGTGATGCACATAGAAATAAGAAGCTTATATGCGCAGAGGTTAGACCAGAATATGAACAGGTGATTAGGAGTCTTGCCTTTACACCAGGTTTAGATCTTTAATTTCTCTTGAATACAGTACACACCTTATCCGAAAATGCCTTTAAATCGAATGGTCTTTCCGTTCCTCCTTTCTTTATGATAATAATAACCTTAATTTATCTCAACGATGACACCAGCATGGAACGAAAATAAATTAATCATTAGAACAGGCACTTAAAACACGTTAACTTTCTTGATTAACAATACACACGTTTGAATTACCTCATTTAGTTGACCTAGAAGCTGATTGTTGAAACGCCAAAAATAGATTAGAGCTGCCAGTGTTACTTTCATTGCAAAATTGACTGAATTCATGCAAGGAACTGAGGTTGGTCTTATAGCATTTAAACATTAGAGAAAAATCATTTTATGACGACATAATGTGTTCTTACTTATCGGGAAATTTACACCCATCCAATAAGCGCATTGGAGGTGATAGTGTACAGGTACTAGAGAATATAATAAAATGGTGCGAAGAAGACAAAAGTATAAAACGTAGTCAGCTCAAGTCGCATTAAATATAAAACAGCAATACAAAATCAGGATCATTGTCTTGATTGATACTCAAGAAGGCAACACACAGCCGTGTCTACCTTATTGTACAGCAAGATTTTTGTTGTAAGTGAAGGCGGCCAAGGATATTTTATGGGTCATGGGGGAATAAGTGCAAGTAAAGCGATCCTCTGCTAGAACCCAGTCGACCACAACCACCGCCGTGGGAGCCCGTTAAGTTTGATAATCAAGAAGTTAAAAGGGGATTTACCGTTGTTGCAACATCAGATTAAGTTTACGAATATAACATATAATTATTTATGAAGAACAAGTCTAAAACAAACTTTCTAAAGGTGGTTTAGAAAAAGCATAGCACATTATTGTTAGGAATGATAGGGTTATTTTGACTCCTTAAAATTTAAGGATTACAGCAAAAACAATTCTGACATAATCTTTTACAACCTTAATAAGAGTATATAATGCTTCTACCAAAAGAATATACAAGAGACAATGGCATGAAATTACTGGACCTTTTGATTGTTTTTAATAATATCACAACTGTGACAAGCAGCGTAAATAAAAAGAGCGCACAAAATTAATGTGGTCTTCAGCTGTGAATATTAAGAATTGAAGGTTTGTCAGGTAGTTATATTTAAAGCAATTATGTCGGACTGTCAGATGATCGGTGGGACTTGTCCATCAAATTATTGTTGGACTCAATAAATGGTGTATATTTGACAGCTTTATTGTTTTTGTTATAGACCATGTTATGTTTTGGGTGATTAAAATGGGATAGTCTCAAGAATGTACATATTTCTATACACTCTAACGTGGATATTTATGGTCAATCTCTTTACAACATGAAGTATGATAACCGTTAATTTTGTTGCCTCGAGAACAGAAATGATAATGGTGTCAGTAAAACATATTGCGCAGACGTACCATTCTTGGTGCCTCAAATGAAACTAATTACAACTTGCTGAGAACCACCCCGAAGACTACATAAAACAATTTATTATATTTACGTATATTGATACATAAGTATGGACAGCTTATGGGTTGCGACACTGTCCCATTCCCGCTACCCGGATCTCTCACTTCT
>CAJDSM010132957.1:0-12884 GCA_903981925.1 Ostrea lurida | reverse complement strand
CGGTTTGAGAAAATCCCTCCGAGCGCAGATAAAACTTTTTTTCAGTGTTCATGTTGTCAGTGTTTAGAAGGCGCCAAACACCTCTCCTCGAAGACATCGATTTATAGGCGGAGACAGAGACAAGTGATTAGATAATTGTTTTGACTGTAAAAGTTTTTTTTATGTTTCTTTCTTTGGGTTCTTTTTTGTTTACTGAACAGGGACAGTTCTGTTTTTACCTGCGTCGCCAACGGCGGAAAGCAGGTCTTAGGAGTCGGGTCACTCTGTCCGTCTCCGTCCCAAATAAACTGTTGTCATCGCAACTCTCTTGAAACTACCCAACCAAATTCAACGAAACTTAGTGATACATGAAAACATTCATATGTAGTTTTGCAGTATTAGCCAGGAAATATTCGATCCTTTGAATTTTACGGAAGATAAATGCCCCTTCAAACTTAGAAAAATTTGTAAAAATCCTCATAAAGATCTTGTCATCGCACACTCCCTCTTAAACTATCAACCAAATTCAATTGAAACTTGGTATAAGTAAGGAACATCATATTGTGTTGTGCGTATTAGCAGGAAATATTGTATCCTCTAAATTTTATGGAAAGTTATGCCCTTCAAACTTCAGAAAATTTGCAAAAATCCTCATAAATGACATGACCCCTTTGAACTAACAATATTCAAAAAATCATCATATATTAGCTATATCAATTTCAGCTTAATTCAGAAATTCATATGGTTTTTAGGAGATTTAATTACCCATGCTGAACTGACAGAAATTTTTATTACAAAATTTTAAACATTGAATATATACTGTAGAAGCACAAATATTCATCATGGATTAAATTTTGTTAATTTGTTGGTTAGCATAAATCAACGAAATATTTGTGTTCTACAGTAGCTGCGAGCGACGCAGGTCCAGCATCAGTAGGTCTCACTTGTTTAATTTGTACAGTTACATTAATAAAAGTATCAAAACCAATCATAGTATTTTATTAAAATGTTATTTATTGTTTCTTTGGGACAAGAAAAATTTGTGTTCGGACAAGTAAATATCATAGTCACAATTGTCCGAATGGGCAAGTGGGTAAAACAAGTTAGTGTCGAGCCCTGTACAGGAGTCGGCTTCAGGTGGATAAGACTTCACAAGATGCATTTGTAGTGGCGCCAAAAAGTGTAGGACAAGGCGATGTTGCCCGAAACGAAAAAGCCATATTTCCTTAGATTGAATGTAGAACAATTTTAATGAACTTCGATGCCGATTTAGTCGGCGATCTCGTTTTGACGCACAGCCTTTGTCCAACTTCGAGATACGATTAAATCATCGATAACGACAAAATACTTTCTTGGTTTTATTTTGAGACATCTTTTCTACATTAAATGCCTAAAAAATATCACTTGTCCAGTCGGACAAGTACTGGCAATATTAACTTGTCCGTAAATTGTTTCTGCTGGTACCGGACAAGCTGACATGTCGAGCCTTGCTGTATATTGGCACTTTCAAAGAGTGGGATATCACATCTAGGAAATTAAAGAGAATGTGCCTAGGGGTGTAACGATAGTTGATATCAATGGGCACAATAGTAAATACCCGTTACTCGATTGTATTTTGAACTATCAATAAATATCGGCGATAGTCAGTGCAATTATCGACTTTCAACGATAGTTCTTCAACCAATGTCTGATATTTGACAAATCCTTTCAAACTTCGAACGAAAACATAACTTTTTACGTTTCTCAAGGTAAGGGAGACTACTCGTAGAATTTAGAGTGTTAATTAGTAAAATGGGTTTAACACCGGGCTGTGCCGGTATTTTTTCTTACATTCACAAGTGTGTTTTTCATTTTCATTTTCTATATCATGTACATGAATCTATATAATGGCAGCTGTTAAAGAAAAGGCAGAAAGAACATATTGAACTGTCATGATAGTATCGCAATAGTAAGGCTGACTATTGATTATGATAGTCTATTGTGATAGTTGTTGTGCCGGACCTGGTCAAAGCGGCTTTGTTCTGAGAACAAAAGGCTAAATTGGTCTGAAACCACAGGCACCTGTTTCTGTAAATAAGATATGACGTCTGTATACTAATAATAACACAAGGTCCTTAGCTTCAAATGACATCGAATGATACCTCCCTAGCAATGTCGGACTTTTGAGCTCCCAAAGATGTACTTACTACCGTTCTCTTCTACGATAATTTATCTACAAAACCATATAGCATGACTGCATTTATTGCCTCTTATCTCCGAAAAATGCATCAAAACATGGCTCAACTGGTCGATTTTCCTTTTCTCACCACAAAATGCTATGTACTGATGCTGCACAAAATGAGTACGTGAGCTTGATTGGCTGGCACGCTCGTCTAAAATTACGTTTGGAAATCATGGGAGTTATTTATAGTAAGACATGACACAAGAGTGGCACAAGTTGTTGTTATCAAAAAGATAAGAAAGCAGGCGAAATGATAATTTAATGGTCACCATTGGCCATATTGATATTGTTTAGTTTGTAGCATAGGAAGAAGCTCGAGTAAAATTTTTACTGGCCCAGAGCTGAGTGATTAATTAAGTTTATTTCATTAGGTCATACAAGGAATTGCATATATTTAGTATCTCGCTGGGAAAAATATGTTACTTGGCCCATCGGGCATTTGCTCATAATTTTTGGTAGCCACCATCCCGATTTTTACTAGGCCCGGTCATAGGGCTACCGCTTAATTTTTGAGTTGAAAAGTCGATCAAAGTATAAACCATCTCCGGTTCCGAAATTTACACGTTCCTCAGAATAAAACATAAGCTTATGCAAGAGAAGTGGATGTAGCACTTCTCTAGAGAGGATCTCGCTAGTATGCTTCAGGGTACAGCTGTACCAAACATTATCAAAAATACATTGGAAGAGAAAATTCGAGATTCTCTCTACACTGTCAATTATAGTAGCATAAACACATCTAGATGCTTACATAGCAGTGTCTTTGAATTGAACTAGACATAATACAAATGAGAAATAATGTCTGTCATCATTTTCTGATTAGGCCTAGCAAATTAACTGACGAAATCAAATCAATAGATCATACTCATTGATCTCCTAATTCTTCTAAACCAATATTCATTCAATGGCAACGATTGAAAATCACTCTTGAGAATATCATTATCAGTTACAAAGATCAATAACATTCTAAATCTCACCTCGGCTTTCACTTTGCTTCCGCATAGAGGGCGTGTCTTCACCGGAAGCATATATAAATTTCCCACAACCCATTGCGTTCCGAATAAATTAGGTCATTAAGCCGGTACTTTTCCAGTTGCGTGGTAAACCCGCTTTCCCTTTGAATTTGTGAAGATGGCAAAACCTAAAGTGTTTTTCGACGTTTCAGCTAATGGTGCTAGCCTTGGCCGTATTGTTATGGAGTTGCGTGCTGACGTAGTACCCAAAACGGCAGAGAACTTTCGTGCTCTTTGTACAGGTTCGTAATTTACATTTATTGACGCCATGTGGCTATTGTTGGTAAAATGGCGGGAAGGTGGCATGGCAATAGACTAACAAGATGAATTCATCATCATGCTCCATTGTCTCCGCTATATTAACACTCAGACTTCGATGAAAAAGAATTTGAGCTGTAAGTTTGTTGAAAAAGATGAAATAGTTTCTTTCGTATACGAGATATTTCTGGTCAAATCCGTATACAGCTTCCGCCTTCCATATATAGGCCTATATGTTGCCGTTTTGTTTTAAAGTAAATTTTCGACGAGTCGCACTTAAGTTTTTAGTAGGTGTGGTTTTTGTTGTTGTTTTGTGTGTGTGTGGGGTGGGGGGGGGGGGGTATATATAACATTTTTGCCATGATTATACTTTAAGATAGGTCCTACTCGACAAAATTTTGTTTTAAAGTATTGTTTCTTCCTTGAATGTTTAGAAAACACTTTAGTAACAAAAAGCGCAACAAAATACACACCTTGACGTTTTACTTTCTGACTGAGAATCTCAAGAAGACAATATACCCCTTTATCCATTGAAAATTTCACCTGACATCATATATCTTTTCAGATATCAACACAATAGAAAGCAAAATAATTTCATAATCTGATTTATTTATCATATATACGTTAACAAGCAAATATTATTGTACTTCTCATCAATTAATTCACAAAGATGAAAATTGGGTTGGTGAAATGTACAAAAGAAAAATTCGCACTTATTAAAAATTACATATTTTTAGGGCATAATTTTTAATATTCATGTTTACCACTTTTTTTCTTCGTTTAGAATATTAGATTTACATCTGTTGCATTGAAAAGTATAAAAAATGATGCACTTTTACAGGCGTTTTTTTTCTCTGACGCTTCTGTAAATGTAACCCCTTATTCGGTCAATTACCTATAAAACTTCACTGAAAACTTTAAGAAATGTGTTTGTTTAGAAAAATAATAGCAAAGTAACTGTATGTGTTCTAAATAAAAGAGCTAAATACGTGTTACATATAAGAATTGCCGCCCATGCACTTAACTATACCGGTCACTCTGCTCTCGACGAGTTAACATTCAGTGATTGTTCTATATTTTACAAAGGGTCCTGTGGCTTTCGAATTGGAAAAAATTGTCTGATAATTTCATCAAATTGGGAAAAATTAGTTTATCGTAATAATTCAAAATGATATAAACACATTCTTGCCTTATTTGCGCATCTTTTCTTACCCTTCTAAAATTGTCAATCATCCCATAACTCTTAATTCTTAGATATATTATTCAATGAATGTTTTATTATCAAATACTTTCTCCTTCTACTTTATATTGGAGCTGATTGGGAAAAAATTAGCAATTTTTTGAAGGAAAGGGCCGAAATTCGGATCCCAAAATGGGCCCTTTAAAAAATCACGAACATCGATTTCCGGTCACAGTCACTTCAGTTTGCTGAGTCTAAAAACTTTAACAAAACCTGTCTATCATGTTTCCGAGTGCCAGATATCATGATTCTCACTGTTTCCCATCTGAATAACCTGGATGTGCTAATCGCCAATGAAATATCAGAAACAAAAATGAGACTCAAGTGATGACTGTACGTTCAGGTAGGGACGACCTATAATGATGAATAATATGCCCATGATCGAAGATGGGGCATATTGTTTTTGTCCCCGTCTGCATTCTGTCTGAACTTTAACCTCGGCCTATAACTTATTGAATGGTAAGTACTAGGCTTTATTTCTAACAGTTGTTTTCTTATGCAATACTTTCATAATAAACATCTTATATCTTTCCTCTTCTTTATTTGTTCTAAAGGATCAATGCTTTTCCATCACAACGACAATATACATGATAATGACAGCATTTAAATAAAAAGAAATAACACAATAATCAGGAAGTTCTCCTTCCCCCAGGCTGAGAAACCTATACATGTTACAATATTGGAGAGTTATGGAAAGGATTGATGCTACCTGAAATACACTGTACAGTAGCTGTGATTAGTTATGAATCCTCCTCCCCCATGGAAGAAGTTTTTTTCGGGTACATGCATAAACAAAAACAAAATACTGACCGGACTTTATATAATCCACAAAAGCCAATGCACCGTAATAACTCAACACAGAAAATGTAATGCAGAGATGCGAACGCACCGGACTGCCGGCAAAATCTTGGTAGTTTTCCTTAATGTCCGGTAATTCCAGAAAAATACCGAATAAATGTCCGGTAAAGTCTCAGGACAAAGTATTTTAAAATTGCTCCCCTAAAAAAATAGTGTTTTCCAATCACCTGTGTTTCCCAATTCAAATGAAAGGAAATTACATGTTTGTATCTGAACAAAAGTTTCCGTATTCAATGAAAATGTTTCTTGACAGGACTAGATCGTTTTTTTTTCTATACTTCCAAGTTTTTATATTCCTCGAATATCCTGCACATGCAAAGCGGAGTTGGGCGTTAAATCTGCCCCCGTTTTTAACAGCGGTTTTTAACGGTTTAAACCGCCGCGGTTCAATACCTCCCAAAATGGTCCAATTAGTTGGGTCAATACTGGCAATTGAAATTTAAAGTGTCACAGTATCCCATTTTTAAATACATTTTCATCAAAATAAATAGATTCATATCTTTTTCAAAAATAGCGCTTTATCACAAAGCATGTATTTATTGATCACATTAAATGAATAATCAATCATTAATTACACCCCGGTATGAACTTTGACTTCCAAAGCTCTCATTCTTGCTGTTACTGCCTATTATACTAATTTTTAGTTATGGGGCAACGTGTTTCAATGCAATACTGATAGTAGCACTTTCAGAGACAATCTGCATGTTAAGATATAAATATATTTGGCATAATTGACTATATGTCACATATCTTCAGTACATATACCATGTACATGTAGAGGGTTACAGTAGTAAGTTTTGACAATGAGAGACAAAATAAATTTGCTATGCCTGACAAATTAACAGCTAGATCACTTGAGCACTGTATCTAGAAATAAATATAACTTGTTGAGGTTTGATAAACATGTTGCAAAACGACAGTGCTCTTAAAATGGAGCAAGATATACTGGGTCAGTATAATGGACAGTGTTAATTACATACCCACAGGTCCAGGGGGCAATGTGTGTTGGTTATCTGTGATGAAACACTCACCCAACTGACACACCAATGTGATCATTAAGGTACCTGATGAATACCCTTCAATAAATGATTGTATGGAATATATGAACTTGACATCCTGCTCTTTGCTAGGACAAAATTAAAGTAGTTTATAATTTTTCACAGTGGCTTTTCCCAATTGAATACATTATTATGCATTTATTTATCTCATTGCATGTAAGTGTTGCAAGTGATAGTTAGAAGTACTAGATTATCTCATAAGTGAAATCAGTTAACATTTAAAATAACCAATAATATAGAATAATGACCATTAAATCGTCAATTGACCACGAATCAGACAGTATGACCGGTTTTACACATACTTGACCACGCGGCCCGGTCAATAGTAGTATTTGACGCTTTTTTTGCCAACCTGAATTGCAAAGGTTTTGTGATGAATGTGTAAAACAATGCAGTGTTTCTGTGAGCATTTTTATAGATCACATCGAATTTGATGTTTTCAGAGATCGCCATGTCAAGCTAAAAAGGAATTTCAACACAATGTGGCTTCACTAAAATCAGAAAAACACAACAGGGGATGTCCTATAAACTTTCGATTAGTTATTATATAAAGGATTACTAAAAGTAGAAAGTTCCAATGCTGTAATCTTTTTATTACATCAATAAATAATTCCAGGAAAATAATCAAGAGACTTCAATTCATATTGTCAAAAAAAAAAATAATAAAAAATATTTGATGTAGTACATGTACACCCAATGTTACTTCCATGGTCCTCAGATACCTGGTTACATGAAATTCATTTTAATTTATACACAAAAATTAAACGAACGCAAAAAAACGAAAACCAAGGTTCAGTTTCCTCAGGGGATGACCAAATCCACTCGCGACGCCGGGCGAGTCTTTTTCCGATCGGGCAAGTAAAAATTAGTAAGTGAACTGGCCCGTGGGCAAGTTGAGTTTTAAACAGCTATCACATTCGTATTGAAAATGAAAGTAGTTTTTTGGTACGAATTTAATTGATGTTTCTTATACGAAACACTTTATAAATATTGTAGCCTTAAGTATTAAGCGCTTAAAAGACGCTGTACGTATATGATGACATTGCTTGGCGCGAGGCGTGAGCATCAAATTACTTAAAGTTAGCAAATTCAGAAATTACCCGATGAACTACGCAACAGATGAACAATAACAATGAAAGTCCTCGGTTTCAAAACATGTTAAGTCATGAGAAAACTCAAGGAAGCAGTGTTTTAATCAACAGGACCATGGCTTTTCCACCTTTAGAAAATTTAACTAAATATGATATCGAAAATAACATGACTGTACTCACAAATATTATTTTATTCCCCCCATTTGGATTTTTGCCGGTGACTTTGCACGCACTGTACTGTACGCATTTATAATGAAAATTTCCGGCAGTTGTAACTTAAGACAATTTGTTTTACAAAGTTGCCAACTGTTCCGTGTAAATATTAAAGTCTACGAACCAGTGAGATTCATGCGTTGTGCCAGTAACAATTCTATATGAAGTTGAAAGAAAATGAAATAAACAAAAACTACAAAACATACGTATTACAATGTGATCTTTTTATTTCGGTAGGCGAAGCAATTTAAAGGTAGGGCAAGTAAATTTTGACCAGCCACTTGCCGAGGGCAAGTGCTCAAAAATGTTTTGTCAGCCCCTGGTTTCCTGAACGACCGAGAAAATGTCTGAACGCGACAGCCCTAACTACTGAGGATTCAAAAATGAAGTGTATAACTTAAAATGAAACTGGATGTTAGAATTAGTAGGTCGGGAGAAAATGTTAGGGTTGGTCTGGTAATCCGGAAACACTTAATTTTTTTTTTTTTTTTTTTTTTTTTTTTTTTTTTTGCTTAATTAATTGATATGATTGTTTAGTGAACGAGAAAAGGCTTTGGGTCAACGGAAGCACTTCCACAGATGATTACTGAATTTCATGTGCCAGTTGGCGCTTTACTAACCACAATCGGCATGGGAAAAGTATGCTAGGAAACCAAATTTGAGGACGAGAACTTTCTCTGCAAACACACCGGACAGGTAAGGGTTGCAAGAATTCATAAAGTTAACCCAACAATCAATGGCGCCCTGCCCCCCCCCCACATGGATCACAATGGTTTTACACCTTCATATATTAGGCACACCAATTTAATTTCTTTTGTCTTCGGATTTTAAAGAAGAAAAAGTGCGTGCTGGGCGAAGCGCTATTTGATAATTTAACAATACAAAAGTCAATATGAAAAGTTTAATCGATGTAAATGAATACTTTTATTGCCAAAGATATTTTGCCCTAAGTTGAAGGTTACATTACTAAAAATTATCCTGAAATAATCTGCTATATATAAATGAATATAATAGTCTATCTTTTGCACTTCTTTTACATATATATTATAATAATCAAGCGAAGGCTCAAGTGATGCTATTTCTGACTCGCCTGGTCCGTCGTCTGTCCGTTAACCTTTTCACTTATCGACTTCTTCTCAAAAACCACTGAGCAAATTTCACCAAAACTGGGGTACAAATATCCTGGGGTATAAGGGATAAGTCTTTGTTCAAATGAAGTGGCTGGCCCTCTCTTTACATTGATCACGAAAATGCACAAAGGGTGTTCATTAAAAATGTTCTCGTGAACCACTGGCCAGAAAGCTAAGATTTATTGAAGCTCCTGATATAGACGATGATTCAAATGTTTGTCAATCATGACCCCCGGGGAACGATGGGCCCCAATAGGGATCAAAGTTTACATATGATATATAGAAAATATTTTATAAATCTTTCTCAAGAACCACTGTGCAGAAAAAGCTGTAATTTATTATGAAAGCTTCCCTGTTAAGGGATTTTGTTTCAGGGTCTCTAGAGGGCCGAAATTCGGCCCCACCCAATGGTGAAAAGCAGACTTTTCCAAAATAACACCTAAATTTCCAAATGATAAAAAAAAATCTAGCCATAAAAATCGCTATATTTGTTGATCGAATATTTCTGAATAATTTAAGAAAAGGAACAGGAAAAAATGCAGAAAGCACGTAAGGATGTGAGGTTTATACAGTATCGTGATAATTCGTCCCAATACGTAATCGCATTCGGCGGACGAAAAATGCGGTATTTTAGACATTGTAAACTTCCGAAAAAAATCATGTTTATACAAAATCTGATTGTTAAGAGTTTTGAAATGTCTATTGGTAAATCTCAAACATATTACATATTTGCCATAAGTATATCTCTTATTTTCTGACATAGGTTGTGAGTCATTCGATAGTTTATTTTATCTGATCTGATAATTTTTCGTTATTTTTTTCCTAACAGTTTCTATACGAAATAAGAATGTATAAGTAACACGACCTGAGTTTAGGTTATACACATAAGGAGTACTGAATAATGAGAGAATAATGAAATGCAATTCTAAAATATCACGATGATATAACAATATTAAGAAAAAATATGTGTGATATATCCGATACATAATTTTTGGCGATACCCATCCTAGAAAGCAGACAGCAGTTATTTTAACTATCTGTAGAGCAACATTATCCAGTGATTTGCGTTGTTAAAATAGACTCATTTAAAGTTGGGTCTATATCAAAAAAAAACACATGCAACATACATGAGCCAGAATCGACTTCTCTATTTTAAAAAATTAAATTGGCAGATAGCAAGACTGTCAAGCCTTTTCAATTAATTATTTATCCAACGATTCAAAGAGTGAAGTGAGAGACATCTAAGGCATTAAGGTTGCTGAAAGTGACTCAAAACGAGTAGATTGAAGTTGAACCACAACCAGGGTCGAGTTGAAGTCCGGCATTTGCGCCACTGGCGAAAAAAATTGACGAAGTGCGAAAAAAAATTGGAAGTGGCGAATTTTTTTTTTTCTTAATAAATAAGTACATAAAATGGTTTTTGTTGTTCAATTTTCTTAACTTCACTTTTTATTCTCCAATAGCATTATATTCAAGTGATATGACTAAAAAATAGGTCGTGTTTTCAGTCGATTGAAGTGCGAAAAGGAATTTTTTGGCTCATGGAGCCTGAAACAACGAAAAACTTGCGTCAGTCTGAACGTGAACAGAACTCTTACCTGTCTTTATGAGTTTAATCTAAGGGCCTGGGTGTAGATAATGAGCACGTAAACGCTCAAAGGCAGGATTCAAGTTCGATGAATACCCCATCTTCTTCAGCCCCTCATATCATTGTTTTTTGTTTTGTTTTTGTTTTTTTTACTGTGTTTGAATTGGGAATCAGGGATTCATTGCATATCAGGTCTTCCCAGGCCTTAAAGCGCTTGTGCCTTTACAGCGCTATCAAGTGAGAGCACTGTCTATGCTCAGCACTGTCCTATAAAGATCAATTAGACCGAGCATGTAACAGGTTATTTACACAATATAAATATGTTATCAATGAATGCTTCAATTTAAACAGTGTACAATTATAATCATGAAAAACAACCCCGCAGCGCATACGGTTTCACAATAATAAGAACGTGTCAATGCACTAAAAACACAGCCTATTTCAAAATCCTGGGGAGAACACTTGCATATTGGAATATTTCAAAAACATGGTTATCTGCGAAATATGCCAATTTTTCTGGACAAGGCCCACAGGACTAAACATCATCATCAGTGATGCTCCATGTGCTGCAAACTGTAGCGTTATGTTTTATTATTTTTGACATGGTCAGTAAAAATATAAAACATAACGCTAGTTTGCAGCTACTCTTCGATGAGGGGACCATCCAACCCTAAGTGCCAAATCTTTACAACGAATTTGTGACTTTTTTTTTCTTCCAAGACAGGAATGTAACGCTTCTTTAAATTAGCCATCAATGGAGATTGTTGATACTAAGTTTACCATCTGCTAAGCCAGTTACATTAATGTTTATTGTTTATAATTGTTTGTTTTTCTTAAAATTAGTTCGAAAGTAAAGTTCCCATATTCAACCAAAATGTCGCTATTCTTTCAAATAGCATGGCCCATGGCCCCTGGGAATTCAAATGGTAAAAAAATACCTGGAATATAGAGGATTCAGCGTTCAAATCATGACCCCCGGGGGTACGCGATTGGGCTAAGGATCAAATTCTTACAGTAGATTATATAGGGAAAATCTTTTTAAAATCTTTTCTTCTCAAAACCGCACTCAGAAAAGCTGAATTTATATGAAAGCTTCCTGATACGACCTGTTTACTCTTCCGTTTTCACCGTATTTCTTAGGTGAAAGGCAAAAAATACGTTTTACGGTCAGTCGGGGTAAAAAAAAATTCGTGTTTTTTTTTTGGTGTACAAATTCGATTTAAATGTTATGTCTACCCGATTGAATAGCAAAGCGCTGATTTAAGCAAAAGTTATGATCAAACATTTAAAGAATGAGAGTATGAATCCAGCATGCTGGCTAGTCGATGCGAGAGAAATTTACTTACTGATGAATCAGCTGAAAGAAACAATGTTTCACATGAGTTTAAAGATTCTCTTATATTAGAAATTATGGCCGTTTTTGACTGATCATCCAAAGGTGAAAGTATGTTTTTGTCAGTAGGTGAAATGAACTTCCATTTGGCAAAACGGGGAAGGAATGATTGCCTCGAACATGCAGAATCAAAGTCTCTGACTCTCATCATGAATATTAAAATTTAAAGAATCTACCAACCTGAATAGAACTTTTCAATTCATTTCTGTACAAGCTCTAGACTGCGATTGACCGGACTAATGCGAAATGCTATTGCAATGTCAGCTGATTGCGAACATGCATTTGTCCCTGGCCAGTCTAATATTGTCGATAGAACCGAGGTTTCTAGATTCAGAGTGTTACTGGTATGTGGACTTAAATGCTTGATGTGAATCACTGGATGTTGAAAGGGGACAAATTAACAAAAAATAGCTATATTCTCAGATTCATTGAAATTGTGTTAACCTAGTCCAACCATTTAACCTGTCTTTCAGCTGTCAATTTCTAAAACTAGTAAGAATACCATTCATGTAATTATTTCAAGATGTTCTTGGGGACAGAAATGACTTGATCACTTCAATCTTAAATCATTGGACATATATGTATACAAAAATAGAATATTTCAGATTTCATTGAAAATGTGTACTAGTCCAACATCTTATCCTGTCATCTCATCTGTCTGTGCAAGTTAAAAACTAATAAGCTACTTTCAATGTATTATTTTAAATTCTTGACACCCCCCCCTCCGATTTTAATATTGTGGGTATTGTGGCACTTCGTGTGATTGTACTGACAAAAACTCAAAATTCGGAAAATCTACGACAGGCTTCGGTTTAGGGTAAACAGGTTCTTGCTGATAATACCCG
>CAJDSM010132951.1:0-18780 GCA_903981925.1 Ostrea lurida | reverse complement strand
ACCTCCAAAGATATAATTTGCACTATACATATTTATGAAAAGTCTTTATTAACACACATAAGATTTTATATATTGTAGACATCAACCGTTCTTCATGAACCATTGAGCCAACTAAATCAACATGCGTACAAGGGAAGACCAAAATCTTGGGTTCACAACAAAGTTTATAATCTTACCCTCCCCCCCTTTTTTTTTTGCCTCTTTTCAATGAAAAAGAAATTTTTTTCTATGTCCCAAGTACCAGGATTATGCTATATGTATGCATGAAGAATATGGTATCAAACATTTGATTCATTATTAAAACATTTTCTATTGAACTTTGCATTTATACATTCATGAATTGTGAAAATTTCCCCAGATAAACTAAGTAGCATAATCCACATACAGTCCTGAAACGTTCTACTTTTACACACGCACAGGTGACCGCACGCCAGAGACGGCACCCGGTGACCGCAATTTGTGTGACCGCTGACCGGGTTGACCGCACGCTAACCGTCGACCGGACCGCAGGTGAACCGGTGGACCGACCGCTTGACCGCACGGTGACTGACCGACTGACCGCATGGCTGAACGCAATATTGAATTTAAATATTCGGAATGTTTTCGGACATTTTTTTCACTTGGGTTAGATATATTCTGATCATTAGCTAAAAAATAAAATTAAAAATATTGTATCCAATACATAATAATAATAAGGTAAGAAAAAAGCATATACATTCAATCAATGGATATAAATGATAAAACAAACCACATTGATTACTATATGGTGTATGAAAATATGCAGTCTATAAGCTACTGTACATTGTATTTGTAAGTTATGCTAAATGTATATTAACAACCGTACAAGTATTTCTCATGGAGATTTTTTTTCAGAATGCAGCAGTATGTGCAAAAAGAAAAAAAAAAACTTATGATTGTTTATTAGCACTGTAACGACTCCAGATTATGGGCGTACATGCATGGCTTCAAAATTTTAGGGGGCACCAGAATAAGTATATCTGTAGATTAACAAACACCCCTAAAAATCTACTGCTTAAACAAACACGGACGGTAGTGTACCCTTGTCAACACAGTATTTTTTTATTAGCAAATGTAACGACATCCAGGATACGAGGGTGTGACTGTTGGCTTCAGGATTTCGAGCACAAGGATACATAATATACCTGTAATTAAACAAACACCCCTAAAAGATGCATTAACAAAACGGGCAGCATCTGTTTTAAATTAATGTACATGTAGCTTACGCTTCTCCTCTTTGGAGTTCGAATGTCAATGCAAAGAAAAAAAAGCCTTGAATGCTGACCGCACGGTGACCGACTGCCTGACCGCGGTGTGACCGACCGCTGACCGCACGGTGGACCGACGGCTGACCGCACGGTAACCCGCTGACCGCAGAACGGTGAGCCGCACGCTGACGATATCTGTGGACCGGGACCGGGCACGGCATAAAGGTAAAGTTAGAACGTTTCAGGGACTGTTACTTATATAAGCATTAACTTTGATACCTGGTCAAACCGTGGTGCGCAAACAGATTGAGAGACGTAACAATTTCCACCAGTTAAGGGCAGAATACTTTTAATTGTTAAAGTTCTTATGTTTGCTATTTGACAGTAATGTAAATATTTTTAGTGAAGAAACAGGAAGCCAGTAGGACACATAGCTCACCGAAGTCACCTTTTTTGGTATAGACCCCCCCCCCCCCCTATACACTGATGAACTTGATCCAAATCTATAAATAAATCAGATCTCTCATTTACACTGGGTAGAGAAGATTCTGATTAAATCCCCTGCTAGCGGAAGCTGGAGGGGGGTTTATAGTGCTTCTGTTTGTCCATGCTGTCCTATGAAACTTTCAGGTTTCTCTTGTTTACTTACATTGATGCCAACTGTTACCTCTATTTTCGAATTATTAGATCTGAATGATTTTTGGGGTTTCCCATTAGCAAACGAAAAAAAAAAGAGACTTTGACCTATATATTGTATGGGTGTTTCCAATTCATGACTTTGCTATTATACCATGGTGGAGGAGAGAGAGAAGACGGAGAGAGAGAGGAGAGACGAGGAGGAGAGAAGAGAAGAGAGCGGAGAGAGATGAGGCTCCAATCTGCTACTCTTCTTATCATCTAGCAGGAGTTCCATGAAAACTTTTAGTATTCTTTGTTACATGATTCATCATGATGATGTCATTTTGCACATTCCTATTGTAGATTTTTAGTTGGAATAAATTTGGGGGTCCCATTTACCACAACATGGACTGTTTGCTTATGTTTCTGGTATTCGTGTTCACAAATCTCCCATCTGTACTCCTTTAACAAAAATTCTTTGAAAATTTCAGGAGTTCTTTGTTACAGGGATGCCGTATAATTTGTGCACCTTATTTTGGAATTTTTATCTGTGAAATCATTTCTGAGAGGTTTCCAGCCAAAACATCGACTTGTACTCCTCTTTGATCTGCACACATAAGGACCTGACTGATGTTTGAATGAGCTAACCTTTGCCCATGACTGCTTCTTGAAAATGAGATGTTTAATATGTTCTTTATGTGAAGTTTTGATCCTTTTTAATAGTAATTACTGAGGGCCACTTCCACACCCCCACCATACCCAAAGTTTATGATTAAAACTTAATCAAATCTGCAGTATATAGGACACCTGTAGTATTATGGTAATATGACAAATGGCCTTGTTGCGTGCGAAAGAACAATAATTCAAAAGTTTTTTCCCCTAATATTATATTCCCCATATAACCTTTGTTCCTTTACTGTTGGCTCATCTCTCACCCCCCCCCCCCCCCCCAAAAAAAACCCAACTCATAATGCTTTGTAAATCTTGAAATTTGAATACCCTCAGGATGTTTCAGTATCAATATGGCTTATGATGATCATGATGTTTTGAGAACATTTCTCCTATATATGCCCTTCATCTGAACACATTTGAATCCCCTTCACCCAAAGATACTCTGCACCAAGTTTGGTTGGAATTGGCCCAATTATGGTAATGGTTCCAATTCAGCAGAAGATGAAATTGTAAAAAGTTTAATATGTATGTAAGTGAACAATGACCATGACAGACAATAAACAACATCGATCAGAAAAGTTCAATTGTACCTTTAGCTCAGGTGAGCCAAAACATTCAAATGTGCAATACAACAAGAATATGAAATCTACACAATTTTTGAAAGGATACTGCTTCATAACTTCTTTGTAATTCACTGTGTCTCTTATATCTGAAATGACCAATTAAAATGCAGTGAAATCATCAATGTTTCTGGAGATGTATGTGTTTGTGGATCTCATCAACATGTGATTGATGTTTACAAACAAAACATATTTGGTGACATTTCACATTCAGCATTTGATTGATAATTATTGTTTACTGTTTTACTTAACAAAATCCATTGATCCTGTGTACAAATCTATTACCTGCTTTAGGACATCATTCCATAAAAACATTTTAGGGATTTCAATTCTAGTATATTTAAGTTCCAGAAAAATACTGTAGAAAAATATTCCAAGTACATTTTCTGCTCTAAATTATATTTATTGAACAAGTTAGGGATTTTAATTTTAGTATATCTAAGTACATGTATGTGAAAAAATTCTAAATAATTCTATAAAAGTTTTCTTTCTGTCCTAATATTTCTTGAATATTTCAGGAAAGTCTACCATCAATCAATTACAGAAAAATACTATATTGTTGCCATATTTTATAGTTCCATACTAAAAACATTGTTACAATTCTGTTATTTTAAACATATTTTAAAAGTCCTATAAAAGTTCCATAAAAATTCTAAAGGTGCCTTTTAGAACAGTGCAAGATAATTTAGTGGGATAGTAAGTGTTCTAGAACTGTTCCAAGTCATACCAGAACAATTCTATAACATTGTTTCACAGGGGCCAGTGGAATATATTCTTGTCAACAAATTGGGCAAGTACAATGTAATAGCAAAAAAAGTGCATTGTTTAGACCCATCTACACTATGTTTTTATGAAGTGCAGAACGAATCAAAATAGCACAACCAGACTAGTAAGAAATGTGATTCATATGTGTCATGCTTAATGCATTTGAAGTTGACATTTTATTGCATAGTGACAATACAGTATATTACCAATATTTGCTGGGTATGGTACTTCATGAACGGCTGGATCTAAGTTAATAACATATGGTGGTGTCTTTTTAGCATGAAGGTGGGCAGTAATTCTCTGTAAAAATAGAAAAAAACATTTCTTCATATCAATGTTCTGAAACCCTAGCTTTTAAAAGTAACAATGTTCTACCTGACTTTTGATTGTTAACACGTAGCATAACGGCCCCAACACTAAGGCACGTCCAACCAACTCAAACTACAGTCAAAATATGATACCTCAAACCCTGATATCTTGGATACCATGGCTATATCAAAGTGATTCTGAAGTCCTTACCACTAATTCTCTAAGTATTTTACCCTCGATATCTTGAATCCTCAAATACTTCGAATTTTTTTCTCAGTCCAATTTGAAATATAAACAAGGACTGACTCGGTGTCATCCAGTTTATTTCGTGTCAAGGTACTAGAGCAACTATACTATAATATTCATGTTAAAATATCACATGTTTTGTTTAATCTTTCTAGTGTAGTCAGTGTTTGACACCAAGATTTACCTATACAGTCCTGAGGACTAGTGAATTATTTAATTAACTAGTCCTGTGTTTGGTAAATAGTCCGGCTGCCAAGGCAGCTGGCCGAGTCGCGAAGCGACGAGAGGAGAGTGCGGAGGCGCTGCCCCCTCCTGCTGGTGGGGGTCCGGGGGCTCCCCCAGGAAATTTTCAAAACCTGATGCAAAATCGTGCATTTCCAGTAAATTTGAGACAAATAAATGAAAATTGTGACCAAATTAGCCCTTATTTTACTGATTCTCCATAATATTAACTGTTGAAAATGAACAAGATTTTACATTTTCAATTTTTAACACATGGATTTTACATCAAGTCCAAAAACATTTAAAAAATTTATGAATATCTTTCATTTGATAAAGTTCATCATGATTACATCAGCATCATTTATAGGGTTTAATTATTTAGTAGTCCACCGGACTACTTATAAATGATATTTTGATGTCCGGGACAAAATTTACTAGCCTCGGCGCTACTTTCTCATTCTCTCCCTTCCTATTACAAATTGGTGGCCAGTGTGACCCCTGGAATTGCAGTAAAGTCCTGCCAGGGGGTAAAACTGGATAGTTGTCTTCGGGGACGAAGACACTTTAAGGAGGGAGGAATGTAGTAGTTACGGCTATATGGACCGTAATATATCGGCCTGGATAGCTCAGTGGTTAGAGCACCTGACTAGTATGCAGGGGTCCCAGGTTCGAATTCCTGGTCCAGCCACTTATTTTCTCATTTTCCTCTTCCTATATATTACACTAGGATAAGATGAGTGTTCACAGTAACTTGTTTTTAAGCTACAATATTTATTGTGTTTTGCAATTGTTTTCAATTAATTTCGATGTTGTATGAGTATCTCTAGCTGATTATTGAATAAATATACAAAGATCAGAGAATTATGAACAGTTAGGCCTTAGCAAGGCCTAGCATGACAGTACCTGAACAAATGTTGTTTTGCCCGAACCTGCCATTCCAAGCACTAAAATACATGTTGGTTTCTTTGCTCTCTCTGGCTTCGCATCAGAGCTCGCTGGCGGGATTTCACATTTCTCAGTCTCTGGTTCAACACTGTGAACACATGGAAAGGCCTCAGCCATGATTGTTGACATGAATTATATATCGAGTATATCAAACCCGATGTATTTCAAATTTAGATTTATTTTAATTAAAATACTCATATTAATATATTTGATATGTATCCAAATCTAACTGATATAAAAAATAACCGATTTATCAAACTAAAAGAATATATGGATATAAATATGATAGGAATCGGGTAAGAAGTTTAAAAAAAATTGTGTCCAGAATGTGACGCATGCGCACTGGAACGTAATGGCGGCGGCCACAAAAACTGGTAACCGTAAACAAAGCAAAATGTTGTGATGTTGTTGCACGACAAATGCATTTACGCATTTCATTGAAGAGGAAATCTGCAAACAATTGGTAAGAAACTTGTAGTGGACATCTTTTGGATGTCTGAAAATACGAATTTAATCGCTGATTGCATTAATCCTCTACAGGCCTTGCAAAACAGTTATACTGTTACAGTGTTAGGCATGACCCACATGTCGCAGCAGAATAGCCATTATGTAATGTTTTCATTCGTTAATCATCACAATGATAATCTATGGTGACTCACTCACGGGGAGTGTAGAAATAGACAGATTAAACCATGTGCCTAAAGCCCTATAATCTCTCTTCAATAAGTAAAACTTTAAGGAAGTTTAAGAACTTAAAAAAAAAAAAAAAATTGCTGGATGATTGTGTAGACTCTAGTTTTATCTGTCACAGTAAGAACTTATCATATAGTGAATGACATGCTGAATGACATGCTGCACTTATAGTATGTTATACAGTGTGATCCGTTGAGACAAATGAAGCCCATCAGCTTGCAACACAACTCTAGTAATTTAATCCACCTCTTCTTTTAACGCAGAAAATAATATGTTGACGGTGCTACCGTTTTGCTACCGTGTCTGACCGCGAGCCGCAGTCTACATCGTCGATCAACAATATTTATCACTCCGTGTACATGATCTCAACTGTAAATTACGTGTTTTGCTTTACATCAATGGTTCCCCTGTTTAGCCCCCCCCTTCCCCCCCCCCCCTCCTCCCCCCCCCGGGGCCACTATTTGCAATGACACAATAAAATGCAAAAAAATATAAAAAAATCTTCAAAATATACTCATGATGGGGATGCCAGTGTGGGTAGTTCTGAAAAGGGTGATATATTAAATATATAATAAAGCCCATTTGCTAATGGCAAAAGGAAATTATAATTGTAAACCAGAAACATATGTTATTATAAGAGACCAGAGAAAGAATTGCTACATGTACCACGGTTCCTGTAGAAGGGTGTGAGGGGAGTAAATGGTAGCACTTTCCCGAACTCATTTCATTTTGAAAGGGGCAGGCGGGTGTTGGTGCCTTCATTTCTCATACTTATGGTCAGATGAGAAATCACGGATAATATAAAAATACTCAACATGATATTGCACGGTTCTCCGCTGGTCCAAAACGATTTCGGTTGAGTGTACTATCGCTATTAACATTATATCTCAATCCGACTTTTATTAATTTTTCACACTATTTCCGCTAGCTTTTTAGCATTCAGATGCGATCAATATACATTATCTGCGATCCACGCACATTCGACAATCCCAGGATATAATTAATTAATTTATATTAATCACACAGTAGTTTCGATAAGGAATGAACCCCCCCCAGCCAATGTCTTTCAATTATTCGATCCACGCCACCCTGGGCCGCCCGACCAATACGTGAAATGCCGCACACCCACCCCCCTTCCGAGTGACAAGGTTTAAAAATTCGCCCTGACAGGAACCGGGAATTCTCTTCTCCACATCTGCCCTAGACGGTTTTATACATGTGATTCTAAATAGGAAAAAATATAAAGCAACCGATTGCCCTATCTATAAGTAATATAGTATAGGTCATAGAGTGGCGGCTCCCCCTGTGGGGAGGTGGGGGGGTCTCTAATCATCTATACGCCACTTAGTGCCTACTATAATAGATATGACTGTCATTGCCCTAATATTTACCTACACTTTGGCCAACCATTCAAAGTTAACCCCCTCCCTTCTTCCAGAGATCTAATTTATATATACTCTATATCAAAGTAGCCTTTCATGTAGTTTCACAGAATGAATACTATATGTAAATATATGAAGTCCATTGATTTTAAACTCTATATTGGATATTTATCTTTACCAATTATGTGAAATTAATAGATTAAAGACCATAATCGACTCAGCGAGTCCAATTCTCAATTTCCCAAATATAATTTAATTAAAACCTATGTAATATACAATCCTATTATGTTTCTTATTAAACCTGTTGCCCTTAAGAAAGGTCCATCTTTGATTGGGACAAAAGATAATGAAATATAGTAGATACAATCCTGATCTATTAAGAATTTAAGCCTGCCGCCGTTATGCTGCAATGAAGTGTGTGGCAAGAAATGCAATTGAATAGTATAAATGACAGTCCGTATTCACCTAGCTTGGGAAGGGGGGAGGGGGAGGGGGTCGGTCCATGTGCGCGGGCCTGAGTTTCGCTGGAAAATAAAAAAGTAACAAAAAAAAAAAAAAAATAATAATGAAGAAGCGTGAAAAACAGAAAGAAAAAAAATCTCGAAAGTGTACCGGTAGATCCGGCCCACCCCATTCCATGTATGACCCAATACATAGACATGCTTTTGCTGTGTAAGTTAGTAAACTTAGGGCTAGGGGTCTTAATATGCACCTGATATTTTTTTATCAGGGAGCAACAAGTTGCCAAGCGGATCTAGGGAAGGCACAAGGACTCCGACTGTGCACGGGTGTTAGCTTGTGAGAGGAGATTTGGGGGGGAAAGTGCACACGATGGTTGCTTCTGTTGACGTTGGTAACATGGGCGGCAGTTTGAGCTTGACGTACGACTCTCGTGAAGGTTTGATCCCAACAATTGTGTATTCCTCTGGGAGTGTTTTCCGAACCGAATAGATTAATACCTATAAATCGACACAATGGAATATTTAAATAAAGGATAACTCACTTATAATCAAGAAATAATTCTATGTTGAGTAAGCCTTTTATCAAAGGTTCTTCTTCAAATGTATGGAGAACATATTTTTAGAAGGGAAAAAGATAGATGGGTTATTGATCACGAGTATGTATTTTTTAAGTTTATTCAATTTCAATTACTTGAATCCCGTTCGCAGTCTGGATCATCCCGACGAATTCGTTTTTGTATACGCTGACTCTCTCGACGTCATTCGGTGATCCACACTACACGCTGCATATGCATGTAGGTCAGCCATTTTTTGACAAGGACAGTTCTGGGAGAGATTGGATTTTGCGTGACACGCAAAATGTGTTAATCTTGTTAAAGTCGGAGAATTAAAAGTCAACTATATACCCTGCGCCTAGATGTCACTAGACCTGCTCGTCTAATAACACAGACACAGAATAAGAGGTGAAGATAAAGACAAGTTGTGAGCCATCAAGCGCTGTTTGCGGGCGTGGCCACGCGGTTGCTATTAATGCAGTGACGTAAACAGAATCTTAGCATGTTAATTGCAACTCGACAACATGGTGTAATCATTGGAGTGAATAACACAGAATACTCAGACAAGTGGAGGGAAGCAAATAGTGATAATCAGATAAATTTTTATTCTTATTCATCTCTAATACGTGCACCAAGTGTGTCCATTAGAGTGCTACCAATAGTTCAGTACCTACATTTTTCAGCATATCGCTTGCAAACTGCTGTTTGAAATAAATTGTATCAATAGAATATAATTGATATGTACAGACATAATGTTAATGTGGACAGTTGATACGTTTTAAAAAAGAGCCACATGTTGACGAATGTATCTAGATCATCAAAAGCAGGTGGTGTACACATACGAATATCATGCTTTGAACAAGATGTGGCCAAGAATAACTAAACACTGAGCTAGGATCTGAGACTATAACATACTTGCCATTATTACATCAGATATAAGGGGTTACTGATTAGAAAAGAAATGGAGACAATTACATTACAGTGTAAATTTGATTAGGTAGATACATTAAACTCAATAGAAGTTGAATATGCATTTCAGCTACATTATTAACATCATATTTGAGCACATGTTTATTTTTCTTCCTGTTTTCAATTACATTTGATCCCTTCTGGAACTCAATTTGAAACAAATCCTAGGGCGCAGGGAAAATGGAATAGCATGTCCAGTCCATGTCTTTGCCATGTTGTCTTTACATAGTTTACTTGCCTAACTATATGCCCAATAGTTTGAACATGTTGAGAACATGGGTAGATACATGTGTTAAAACCTATTATGCTATTACAATGATGAATTTCGGCCCTCCCCTCCCAAATTGCCAATAAAGACTTACAGTCAGTTATGTAATAATGATTTAGATTACGATGTAGAATAATTGAAAATTTAGAAGCAGGTTAAATAAAATAAATTGTTAAAATAAAAGGCCAAAAGATTGCATTAATGTTGAGTTGATGCAATTTCAAAACTTCATCAGGATGAAAGACTTCTGCCTAAATTTACTGAAATATCAGACAATTTCCCCCAGTTCAAGAAGGCTACAGGACCCTTGTTAAAGAAAAATAAGAAAAATCACTTACTAACTACATTTTCATTATCATCTCTTACACAGCATATTGCATTATGTTACGCCTGAGCCCCATGCATTAATTGTAAGCCCAATAATTCACAAATTTCCCACCCAATAGCAGACATTTTTCGCAGGAATCCATGAAAAAGGCCCAAGGTCAAATTTTATTCGTGGCTGAATTTCCAAAAGAAATAAATATTTGTTCATAAACTATGAAGCTTAAGGACTCTTTCTATTTTCCGTTGTTTCTGTTGGTCTATTACCTTAGCACTGGGTGGGGAATGATAGTAGTATCTTTATGAAAAGCAAGTGTAAAATTCTCAGTTGTCGAACCTGCTGAATATGCCAACTTTTGCCTTATTACCATGTGAATTTAGGCTTGTAACATCATTAACAAGAAATACTGTACAAGTCTCATGCTTATTGAATTTCTGGCTCTACTACCACCCATAAGGTTACAGATATGGGGAACTGCGCCCAGGTACCTGCGTGCGATATAGACAGTGAAAGATCTTGTCAGAATGTTAGTGTTCTTACGGCATGTAAATTGGCAGCCTAGTTAGCTGCACCGAGAAAGGTTCTGGATTGTTAAGGTATCCTGCCGCCGCTGCGGATTGAACTTGTGCTAACGTTTTATCTATAGACTGGTAGGTAATAAGCAAATGGTAAAGCGCTTTGATACTTAGAGATAACCTATAAAATCCTAATCATTATTATTATATTAGTAGACACATTACAGAAGAATAGTACGTATTATTATCACGTATTGGGTTGATATGATAGGGTGAGGCCGGTTATTTTGTCAACTTTTGGAAAAGTATACAGGAGTGCACAGGTCGAATAAATATAATTCATATAACACAAGTTAAATTGATATCGTGACCCCAGAAGTACGCTTGGCATAGTTGCATATTTTGTAAAAATAATCATAATTTTGTCAAAAATTTTCTCTCAAGATTTTAAATAAAGTCATTTTGATTTACGTTGTCTGCACTGAAATGTTTATTTCCAAAACATTGGCGATAAGCCAGAAAAGGAACTGAGAAATCTTAGAAGAAGATTGATATTAAACCACTCATTGAGAAAACTGCATCATTGGAAAATATTATGCACACCAATTGTGTTAAGCTTTTGAAAACAACACTGAGAAAAAAAAGAGAGGAGTACATTTATATAATCAAAAATTGCAAATGGTACAATAAGAATAATGAAAGAACTGTGGTTTCACACCACCTCCTTAAGAAATAGTTATCTATCATCTTCGAGTATTCTTTCATCAAATAGAACATCGAATAGCCGTCTTACAATATTTTATCGCATTCCATATTTGCATCAACCCCCTCCGCAAATGGCTTTCCACCATCTGATTCTGGTATTTCCATCTTGGCACTAATGCCTCCCTAAACTCCGAATCACTAATAATCATACTTATCTGTAATTTCAGTGTCACTTGATAGTCACTGTAGTTTTAATAAATTGTCCGTTGGTTTTTCAATTAATAGTGGTAAGACTAAGATTATAACCTAGCAAATGTTATATTTCTACACAAATAGGAGAACAAATTGGTCTTTTCAAATGTCCCTATCTCATCCCTTTTCCCTACCCTATCTCACGTCCCGTCGTAAGACGGGGCATATAAGTAAATATGTTACCTATTCCCATCGTAACTAACTGTTCTTCCGTGCGCAAGACTTAAGAATATAGCTGAACCTGATAAACCGTTCATTTTTTCTCCTACCTAACTTGTGGGACATTATCTTAGTCTAATAAATTTGAGAATCACACAATAGAAATGCAAGGATATAACTCTCCCATTAATATTTTATATCAAGTGTAACAAAGAAAGAAGAGTCACAAATAAGTATTTCATTCCCAATAAGCTTCCATATGAATTGCTTGTTATAGAGTGCCAAAAACGTTTAGTTGTTAATGTGAAGGCAGATACAGAGCTCCTGAAATACCCGTGGTTTACCTGTGATCGTTACAACTTGGTACAATGACACCATATGAATGCCCCGAGGAAGAATGCCTATTGTGTTTTCCCAGAGATCAAAGTCAGTCTAAGATCAGCATATTTGAGTGAAGAAAAACAACCTTTTGTGTTGGAGCACAATAATCATGGTAAAATCAAAAAACTGTAGTGTGGTGACTCCTGGGAAGGAAGTTGACACACACCCACAGAAACATTTTGGTAAAATCCTAAACTTACCTATCCACCTGATATTGCTCAATGTGAAATCGATAGCCTTCCGATGGCATAGAATGTTTTAATCTTCATATAGAGTGAGGATCCGAAATTGAATGAATAAATGAAATGGAATTAGCTATAACTAACTCTGCCCTTGAACATGAACAATATGGAACACCCACGAAATCTGTACGAGCACTTATCCTGAGCCACGTTGCGGTGCGGACTCTTGTTTACTCTTGATTAAGTAAACGAACGAATGACTGTTTTCAAGGCATGATCTCCTTTCTTAGTTGTTTAGTGACAGAGCTATTGCAGAAGTGTGAATTATTTCAAATTCTTAAGACCCGATGGCAGCCATCCCAGGAAGACAGGCAGCTGAGTGCCTGCCAGCTGGTCTGAACCTGCATTATTTACATTCACACAGAATTCTTCACCGGAGACATGAAACCTCAGAAATTCTACTCGGGAAGTCGGGCATTATCAAGCTCTTGCGACTGTTGGATTTGCCAGAGCTATGAGTTTCAATACCCTTGTGGCTTGGACCTCCATAACGGTTCGGATTCAACTGTATAATTCTATGGTGAAACCAAGCTGTATATGTTTCAGCGTAAATTAATAATATTCTGAAGATATTGAACTGTTAATTATATCTGAAACCGGAGACAATTTCATGAATATAGGAAAAATCTATGTTGGATTTCTATTTCCTTTTGTTATTATAGTGGGTACACCATATGACGATGGAGCGACCAGTATCGCCTAGTGGTGAAGAAAAACCATATGATCACACAGTCCAGATTTATTGGTAACTGATAAATACCAAAGCTACACATTCTGCTAAATGATTTTGTTAATCCTTCATCCTAATTATTCTTATGTTTACCATCAACAACTCAAAATGACAACTGTTGTATTAAATCATTGTAAAATACTATGTATTATTAAATGGAAAAGTCTATGAGATTGACAATATATGTGTTTTTCTGTCATTAAAGGAAGTAAAATTTATTTTTCATTTTTTTAAGCACTTCCGGCTTATTCTGTAACAACTTTATACTGGTACCCCACCCTTCTACACCGAACAGTATCTGGCCAGTTGCCGTCAGTTTATCATTAAGGACCAGTCAAATGGCAAAAACATGAGTCCTGTTTTCAAGACTCCTGCAAGTCTTTTAACAAAAAACCCAAGGATCTCGATTGGCTTTGCCTGACTCTTCTACCATTCATCCTTTGTAGCAGTGGCATTAATGAGGCATAAAGTTTTAATCTTCTTAGATTCTAAATTAAGTGTTATGTATGTTAAAACCAATGTTTCATCTGATATAAAAGTACTGTTTTATATTTGATAAGATCAGAGAGATTCATTTTTGGTATATATAAGTTTCTAATAGCATACCCTATTTAACATTATTACCCGCCCAGTTATCCCAACACCACCTAATGACACTTTAGTAATTTTTCCCTGTGATTTTAATAACATGACCTGTAAGACGGAGCAAACTTGTTTATGGAAGAACTAACTGCGCCGTGGGGGAAACCAATTTACCACAAATACTGAATCAGTTTTAGTAATGGACACTTTAAACACCAAAATATAGGAACACCAACTTATACATCATCAGCAATACCTTCCATCATGTCTCGCCATATCGCTTTCTGTCCCTTTGTAATCAAGTGGTACTTTGAAATGTGTTATGGCTCATTGTTAAATTAATCCAGATTAAACTGGCGATTGAAGTGTAAGTATATTTTTTATATGCAAATTTACCCGTTTGCACTAGAAAAGCACCTTTACACACAGACACAATGTTCAGCTCCATGTATGATTTCTCAAAAAAAGCAGTTCCAATAGAGAAGGCCATCCTCCTAGGTAACCTCTAATATTTCCAATGGTCATAAATTATCGCTTTCGTAAAGAAGCTATGGATAGATGGGGAAATAAGCATAAGTGTTGTTCCGTGATAGTCCCGAGAGTCCCGTGTTATATCATGTCTTAAATTGTCAGAAGTAGGCTTATACTCCGAAAAATTTCGTCTACTTTATCGAGCATTCAAAGAATTTAAAGAGCATCCGAGTGTCTATTTGTTTTAAAATGTCAAAAAAATGAGACTTTGTCGATATTATCTTGTAAAAGTGCCCGTGAACTTGAAATTTTGCCTTTTGACTCCATAATGGAACGCGGCTTAAAATCCTTGCGGCGGTGCAATTATACATCTAGCATTCTATTTAACATTTGGGAGCGTTTGAGTAAAAGTTAGCCAATCAACAGAAAAAAAAAAGAAAAAATAAAAAAAACATATAATACAAAAGACATAGGAATCTATCCCAATAAACTACCTCATTTAAATTAACCACCCTCCCGTTCCCCAAGAAAACAATGCAAAAATTCTTTCTTAATAAACCATCGCGAGTTTTTATTTTTTTTATTAATATAACCTGGAGGCCCACTATTTACTACCTACGGAATTTAAATTATTTTCGAACAAGATACTGAGACATCCACCCAAACCGTGTCCCTACTGTACGTATTATATTTTACATAATATTATCTATCCTGGACCAACAATCTTTACTAAACTTTATGCTATTGACAATGACATATTTAACCCCAAAGATAAAATGGTATGACAAGAAAAATTATAATGAGCCCAAAATGGTATCAGCACCTCTAACTCCATAAGTTCGACAATATACTCTGTGTATGAAACCCATAAAAATCTACATTGATTTTCATATTAGCCCTAGAATCGATAACCCAGTAGTTTAGAGAAGTGACTCATGAGTTTATAAAACATACTTGAGTGATGTGACTTTTGTGTGATGCGAGTACTGATCATTGGTATTCGGATTGAATTAAGGATTGCCACGTGAGGTTGCCAAAGAACTGGAAATAAATCAGTTAAAACAATTTTGATGCTACGCTAAACTCAGTATTAGGGCCACTAAAAAAACCCACCTATTAAAATCAGTTGATATCCAAGAGGCTATTTAACAAGCAGGGCATCTGTTGTTGACATAAAAACTCAAGATAACCCCTCCAATTGCCGACAAAGTTTACCTGTACAAATACCCAAATTAAACATGTGATGAAGGAAAAATGCTCAGCACGAAATTGCACGCCCACTGTCTGACGTTAAGGTTGCCGATCAAGATATAATTTAAGCCCCAAAACAAATAAGAAATGCATCGAAATACAACTTCTATACCCACTCAGCAACAGTGGTAAATAATTCCCCGTGAAGAATTTGGTGTTTTGCGATCTAAGTTATATTTTCTTTCCGAGAAATCTGGTTCCCTAAATCTAGGAATATAGTATACCCTTTATTAAGTGGAGTTTATCTAAAATAAGTGTAGTGAAAAATCTAATTTTGTCTTTTGTGATTTTGCCTGAAACATTAAATATTTGTGCCAATGTTAAAAATTCATTTTGAGAACAATCATGCCACCCCGCCTATCTACCCTGATTTTATCCAACTACATGAAGCATTTTTAGAAGAGGACGATGAAAATGCCTCAAGTTGCTTTGAAAAAGATAAAGCTCCAAAGTAAAAGACCAGCGATGATGCGCAAGAGCGTCCTAAGCCAAAATTTAACCTTTGGAGGGCTAAGCTTAGACTTTATTTTGCCGAAAGATACAAGCAACAGAGGATAGTTGTCGGCGATAAAAGGCAATTTAAATTTCAACTGGTGAAAACATTATTAAAGCCCTTTCTGATGGTAAAAGGTCAGCATGGTACTAGTCACCAAACCTCCCAGATTATAGATAATATTTTCAAGGCTTTCACTTGAACAGATGCGTATGGCTATTTGATTTATTTTCATTACGTCATAAGACCCTAAATTGTAACCCCTGCAGATTCGTAAAATAATCTAATGTTACTCCAATCAAAAGACTTGTAAATTGAAAATAGTTTGGCACTCTCGTATGTTTTTCCGGAGTAGCTCACACTTACGGTACTCTAGTTTCACTAGAAAATTTTATCTCAGTTGTCTAAATGTAGTTAAATGCTCATGGCTCCGGAGGTGTAGTAAGGCACGTATGATATATGTGAACAACGCGGAGAAGAAAGAGTAAGGTCGATCTCATTTAAATTCCTCCCGCCCTTATCTGAGAATAATCCCTCGTGAGATACCATAAAAAACAATGATATCTGTTCCCCTTGGGTTTGCTTATAAGAGTATTTTCATCAAAACTGATAATATGAATATTTAGTTGATTTTAACCCTGGTTAATATATCGCTAAGGTGATCATGAGGAGTACCAATAGTTTACAAAGTGTTTCCCAACCTAAGTCAATGTTGTAGTTATCCCCGTCTTTTATTAGAAAATTTGATTTGCCTTTGACTAACTTTTGGTTACGAACCGTAGATACCAGTTAAACACTAATTCACTACCGAATTTGTTCCCCTATACCAGGTGTTAACGTTGCGCGATTCGATTAAACTGAAGAGTTCATACTTTTCTGAAGTACGCCAAAATCAGAATCAATTTATATGTTAAATAATCCTAGTCATCATATTCAATTCTGCCTTATAAAATAACTGCCTGTTCAATGAACAAAATTAAGCCGTAAAATTCTACAAGCCAAGACTTGGTGACTATGACTATTATTACAATTTCTGAGTGTAGTGTCGGACTATCTTTCCAGATAGTGGCCTTGTCCATACTTGAAATTCTAAATGCCAGTGCTGTTGAAGGGTCAAGTAATATTAAATTTTCATACTTATATTTTCAAAGCCTTATTTGTTAGTAATCTGCAAGTCTTAAATTCAGATGTGCTTTCTATTTTTCTTTTGAAGCGAGTGAGCACTTAATTCATTAGATCTGCTCTAAAATATGAAATCTCTTAGGTTCTTTTCATTATTGAAAAAAGAAGTTGCCAGAAAAATCGTTAAAGTAAATTTGTATGCCATAAGGTAGAGTGTCACAAGTTTTTTGAAAGTATAGCTGAAAATATACAAACACATCAGCTAAGCTTAATCTGGTGCACTGTGTATAGCGTATATCAATTAGATAAAAGGAGCAAAATCCTAATGAAAATTGTGGTCATAGTTAAGCGGGTCTGCGAATAAGCCATTATTAATACGTCTCTCCGTGCTAAATTTGGATCTCAAGTTTTAACCTGGCGAACTTAGCCATTTTGCCCCGCCAATAATACAATATTCAATTTGATGTGCGGAATCAAATGCCACTGCCTTTAAACCTATTGTGTTGTGTAATTAAGAAACTGTTTGTTCTGATGGAGGTTTATGTGAACGAAGACGGTAAGTAAGACATAGAATGAATCTCTCATCTTTGTATTGCAACTTGACCATTGTTCCATATAATCGTCTAAACATGTAGTTTGCGTGTTAGTCACTAGAGAACATTACGTATGAACTTAGCTCCGAATTATTTAAAATTTTAGATATAAATATACAGTTACTTGCTGATCTGGGTATAATATGAGATTATAATTGAATGACATCTAATTACAATTTAAGAAAGTCAAAGTACTCGAACAACAACCCCATTATATTTACTAATTCTGAAACCCCTCCTAAGAAATGATTCAGGCAAAAAAAGTTGGGTTTGACAGAATTAGCCATATACAGGGGTTGTGTTACTTCTTAAGATAAAACTTTGATTGCGGGATCTGTTTATATGACCCGGCCAATTCAGGTCGGTAAACCCAAGAATACAAACTCATCTAGACTAAAGATGAGCTGATAGGTCAAGACTTAATCGCGGTGGAATCGTGATATAATTGACTTTACCCAACCATTGTGGCACGTAGTACAAGAAGTTTCCAACAGTACCGAATAGTACCTAGTCAACTCACCCGGACATTTTACCTATCACTAAACTTCAATACGTTTTTCTTAATATCCAGGAATAGATGATGCGCTCAAAAGCCTACATTATATTGTGCATTAAGTAAATAAAGAACAAAAGAGTAACAAAATATGTTTGAATACGCAGAAGTTGCCAGCCGTTATATATTTTTATTTTTTTTGTATCAACCTCTTTTGCAGGTGTCTGAGATAATTAAAAACGCAAGAAATAAGCCTTATAATACATCTAAACTTGGTTTTCTCATCCCTAAAGTGTTTATTTGTTTTCACCTTCCGAAGAACATACAAACCATAAACTCCTTACTATATTTTTGCAAAAATTCCACAATAAAGGCAAAGTTACGTCTTTTCCCACGTTCAACAATGTTGATAAATAAACGTTGTGCTTACGAAAAACACCTTGTTTTATTCGACGCCGAAGATCGAATTACTATTATGTCTCAAAGGGTTCAAATCCTGAATGCTCATCTTTAATT